>JAMWET010004567.1:0-7500 GCA_024036415.1 Prochilodus magdalenae
TCCCATATGAGCTGGAATACTGACTAAAACATCCAGAAACACCTCATCCTTTCATCCTTCATCCTTCATCCTTTCACTGTTGGAGTCTTACTGGATGTGAAATGGTCTCGTTGATTAAGACGTGGTGTTAGTACACACTTGAATAACTGATGTATCTGTTGGTCTGTAATGTCAGCTGACCTTAACAGTGATTTCAGGATCTCTGATCATTAGTGACTTGTTGGTCGTGGTAAGACTTTAATTAGAACACCGTTCAGAGGCTGTGTTCCTGACTTCTTGACCAATCAGTGAATGCGTTCCTGACTTCTTGACCAATCAGAGGATGCGTTCCTGACTTTTTGACCAATCAGAAGATGTGTTCCTGACTTGTTGACCAATCAGAGGCTGTGTTCCTGACCTGTTGACCAATCAGAGGCTGAGTTCCTGACTTGTTGACCAATCAGAGGCTGTGTCCCTGACTTGTTGCCCAATCAGAGGATGTGTTCCTGACTTGTTGCCCAATCAGAGGATGTGTTCCTGACTTGTTGACCAATCAGAGGCTGTGTTCCTTACTTGTTGACCAATCAGAGGCTGGGTTCCTGACCTGTTGCCCATCCAGAGGCTGTGTTCCTGACTTCTTGACCAATCAGAAGCTGTGTTCCTGACTTGTTGACCAATCAGAAGCTGTGTTCTTGACTTGTTGACCAATCAGAGGCTGTGTTCTTGACTTGTTGACCAATCAGAGGCTATGTTTATGACTTGTTGACCAATCAGAGGCTGTGTTCCTGATCTTGTTGACCAATCAGAGGGTGTGTTCCCAATCTTTTGACCAATCAGAGGTTGTGTTCCTGACCTGTTAACCAATCAGAGGCTGAGTTCCTGACTAGGGCTAACACACTATGCAGAGAAAGAGACGGACTACAGTCTGTCGTTGTAGAACAACAGAGGAGCCTGTACAGAAAGTGGACCTGATCAAATGGACAGTGGATGTAGCTGCAGAGCGGGTGTACCTAACAAAGAGTGCAGAGAGAGATGGAGGTGGGGTGGGGTGGTGTGGGGGGAGAGGGACATGTAGAGAGGCTAATCTCTGCTGACTGCTCGGGGAGCTCTCTGAAAGTGGTTTTCTCTTTGTGTGTGTGCCTCTTCCTGTGCAGAGTGAACACTCCGAGGGTCCTTTCAGCACTGAAGCTCCTTAAAAAAAAAAAAGGCCTGGGAGACGGGCACTATCCTGGCTTTCACTGGCCCTCACTATTTTTAGGACGCTGGTGCTGCTGAGCACCTCCTCCCCGTGACGAATGAGTGAGCGAGTGAGTGAAAGATGGCCAGGTACTCCACGCACCTCCTGCTCGTAAACATCAGTGATGTGCTGCGCATGGTGAAATTAGCGTGCAGCAGCTGCAGCTCGCCTGTGCCTAATGGGGAGCCAATCCGAGGCTAGATCTATCAGCCCAGTGGCCAATCAGAGCGGTCCAACGCGAACGCCTGTGCTGCTGTAGCCCGTTTCTTACATAACCGCGGCCCACTGTGCTTCACTTCGCCTAATTTACAGCCATTAGGGGGAGGTAGACGGGCGCGCGCTTTCATCTGGGCTGAAATAGATTTCTGTCCTGCAGCTTCGTGCATACGTTAACGCATTCATCGCATTAGTGTGCGCGTGTGCGCGCGAGTGTCGGTAGGAGGTTGCTCTCGCGGTGTGCGAAGCAGCTGGATGAATGTTGCTCTCTGCTGAGAGTCTGTGCTGAGACCACAGGAGGCTCCGTTCTCACTGTAATGACTGTAAAACCACTCAGCTTATCTCCACACGCGCAGGCTGGGTGTCCAGAAGTGTCCAGACAGCATTGCTAATGAGTGAATTCAGCTACTTTGAGGTGCACTCATCGCTGATGCAGGTGCGCACACACACCCACCCACACACAAACCCACACACACACACACTCACACACACACAGCGTCTATAATCCCTCCTTAGAAAAGGACTGACCTGTAAAAGGAGACACTCTGGAGCAGCCACACATGAGCCTCAGGTCACCATGCCCAAAGGTATGTAGTGAGGGTAAACCAATCAGAGGACATGTTCCTGACTTTTCAACCAATCAGAAGCTGTGTTCCCAAACTTTTAACCAATCAGAAGCTGTGTTCCTGACTTTTCAACCAATCAGAAGCTGTGTTCCCAAACCTTCAGCCAATCAGAAGCTGTGTTCCCAAACCTTCAACCAATCAGAAGCTGTGTTCCCAAACCTTCAGCCAATCAGAAGCTGTGTTCCCAATCTTTCAACCAATCAGAAGCTGTGTTCCCAATCTTTCAACCAATCAGAAGCTGTGTTCCCAATCTTTCAACCAATCAGAAGCTGTGTTTCCGATCTTTCAACCAATCAGAAGCTGTGTTCCCAAACTTTCAACCAATCGGCAGCTGTGTTTCCGATCTTTCAACCAATCAGAGGTTGTGTTCCTGACTTTTCAACCAATCAGAAGCTGTGTTTCCGATCTTTCAACCAATCAGAGGTTGTGTTCCTGACTTTTCAACCAATCAGAAGCTGTGTTCCCAATCTTTCAATCAATCAGAAGCTGTGTTTCCGATCTTTCAACCAATCAGAGGTTGTGTTCCTGACTTTTCAACCAATCAGAAGCTGTGTTTCCAATCTTTCAACCAATCAGAAGCTGTGTTCCTGACTTTTCAACCAATCGGCAGCTGTGTTCCCAAACTTTCAACCAATCAGAAGCTGTGTTTCCAATCTTTCAACCAATCAGAAGCTGCGTTCCTGACTCGTTGACTAATTAGAGGCTGTGTTCCTGACTTGTCGACCAATCAGAGGCTGAGTTCATGACCAGGGCTAACACATTATGCAGGGGCTAGAGGGGTATGAAGCCCCCCAGCATCGGGCTGAGAGGTTTACTGGAGTGACTGATGGAGTTCCATCCAGTACCCCTGGTATGAGTGGACATCCAGCATCAGTACCTGACTTCAGATCCTCACAGCAGTGTTCCAGCACAGAGTGTAAAGTGACCACTCATCTCTACTGAACTCCACAAACTCCCACAGGAGTCTGAGCGTGAGAAAGAAAAAGCGCCCGGAGTCCAAGTTGAGCTGGTCTTTCTGTGTGTGGGACGTTCGTGTCCTCAGGCTCTGCTGATCTTGCTCATTACTTGGCACTGACTAAGTTGTTTGGGTTGACAGTTCCATGACGAGGGAAGCACCAGAGAGAGCTCACATTCACAGGCACTGAGCGTGTCTCTTGTGCCGGGGGCTAAAGCTGCACAGTCGCCGATCGTGATCGCGGTGTTGCCGTCATACTGCGCACTAGCACTGAACGGTAGACACTATACACTAGTGTTCAGTGTGTTCAGCAGCTGGGTACACCAGATACCGGAATCAGCTGACAGGAATGAAACTCGGTAGGTAGGTTTACACGAGGGTGTGCATGTGATGTAAGCAGGGGTGGGCCTTATCTCTGTACCTGACTGACCCAACGGCCACGATGGCGGACAGCCAGTGAGCAGTGATGCCCTCCACGAGTCATCCTGAAGCACCATTGGGAGACGGCTGCACCACGCAGGACTACATGCACACAGACCGTCCTTAACACCACGTCACTGTCACCAAAGACTGCAGTGGTCTCGTACCAGACTGTCATGGAGGGCCATCTTCAGTGATGAGTCCCGCAGGCACTGTGGTCAGCACCAAGGTTTGTTGTCACACGTCCAGAAGGCCTGGTGTCCCTCCACCTCCACCCCTACCGCACCATCTGCAGGAACTGTGTGGGGATATCCAGGCTGCATGGGATGGATTATCACAGGACACCATTAGGAACCTCGTACTGAGAGACACTACTTCACTGCTAGTCTAAATGCATCAACTCTTCCCAACACCACTCCACTCCCACACCTCCTTCTGGGTGCGGCTGCTCTTTTGATCACGAGTGGTGAACACCATTTCTGGTCCTGCCACCACTGCAGCCACCATTGCATTGCCATCTACAGTTTTTGAAAATCTTCCAGATGTAAGAAGCTCCTCCCTTTGTGCTTCCTGTTGCATTGTGGGACAGTAGTTTCCATACCAACAGCTGCGTCCTAGCAAGGCTCCGTAATGGTGTTTTAATAGATGTCAAGGCAACACAATCACAGTGCGTAGGAGCCTGATCACAGGACCATGTTTCGTCTGGATCAGGCGGTCCTGCTCTGTGGATGTAGCCACAGCTCCACTGGGAGACGGGATGGGTTTGATTGAGTGATTCAGGACGAGTGCTGCTCACGTCGGTGCAGGCTCACCTGCTTTCTGTGACAGTGAAGAAGAACCTCAGTTTTCATGAGTGGCAGGTCATCCCTCTATCTCACGGGTCCGTATACACTTCTCTACCTTGTACTTCCACTCCCTGGCCACTTTATTAGAAACACCCACCTTAAGCTTCCACTCACTGGCCACTTTATTAGAAACACCAACCTTGTACTTCCACTCACTGGCCACTTTATTAGAAACACCACCCTTGTACTTCCACTCACTGGCCACTTTATCAGAAACACCTCTCTGTATTTCCACTCACTGGCCACTTTATTAGAAACACCTCCCTTGTACTTCCACTCACTGGCCACTTTATCAGAAACACCTCTCTGTATTTCCACTCACTGGCCACTTTATCAGAAACACCTCTCTGTATTTCCACTCACTGGCCACTTTATTAGAAACACCTCCCTTGTACTTCCACTCACTGGCCACTTTATCAGAAACACCTCTCTGTATTTCCACTCACTGGCCACTTTATTAGAAACACCTCCCTTGTACTTTCACTCACTGGCCACTTTATTAGAAACACCTCCCTTGTACTTCCACTCACTGGCCACTTTATCAGAAACACCTACCTTGTACTTCCACTCACTGGCCACTTTATCAGAAACACCTACCTTGTACTTCCACTCACTGGCCACTTTATCAGAAACACCAACCTTGTACTTCCACTCACTGGCCACTTTATCAGAAACACTTCCCTTGTACTTCCTCTCACTGGCCACTTTATCAGAAACACCTACCTTGTACTTCCACTCACTGGCCACTTTATCAGAAACACCTACCTTGTACTTCCACTCACTGGCCACTTTATTAGAAACACTTTCCTTATGTAACATGTGGGTATGGACTATTCACCGAGCACTGCAGATCCAGACTCAGCTATGTAAAGGGCTGCATGTGTGTGCGGCCGTGTCAGAGAGCTCCCTGAAGAGCCCCGGGCAGCTTCTGTTAGAGTGTCCAGTAAAGGAGGCGGAGCTAAGCAGCTCGTACCTGCGGCTACACTGCATCCTCTATCATTTACACTCAGAGTCAGCAGACAAAGACCTGAGAGCTTCTCTTCTCTTCTCTTCTCTTCTCTTCTCTCCTCTCCTCTCCTCTCCTCTCCTCTCCTCTCCTCTCCTCTCCTCTCCTCTCTTCTCTTCTCTTCTCTTCTCTTCTCTTCTCTTCTCTTCTCTTCTCTTCTCTTCTCTTCTCTCCTCTCCTCTCTTCTCTTCTCTTCTCTTTTCCCTGCTCTGCTCTTCTCTTCTCCTTTCTTCTCTTCTCTTCTCCTTTCTTCTCTTCTCTTCTCTTCTCTTCTCTTCTCTTCTCTTCTCTTCTCTTCTCTCTGGTCAGTAGTGGTAGGTGTAGTGTGTGAGTAACTGTGCTGTTTGCTAGTTTGTGCTGGACACTCTGTGTGAGTGACAGCCGTTGTGTGGGTGCCATCTCTCTCTCTCTCTCTCTCTCTCTCTCTCTCTCTCTCTCTGTTTCTGATCACGTTTCCATCTGATGTCTCAATTTATCCATGTGGACCAAAATGTTACAAGCATGTGCAGGAACCCCCACATACACATCCCTCTCTCTCTTTTGCTCTTTCTCTCCTACACACACCCACCCATCCATCCACACACACAGCCATCCACACACACATCCACACACAGCCATACACACACACACACACACAGCCATACACACACCCACACACACATACACACACATCCACGCACACACAGACAGACACAGCCATACACATACACACACACACACACACACACAGACACACACACACACACACATACACACACACCCATCCACACACACATGCACACACCCACACACACACACAGCCATACACACACCCACACACACATACACACACACACACATCCACGCACACACAGACAGACACAGCCATACACATACACACACACACACACACACACACACACACACACACACACACACACACATACACACACACCCATCCACACACACACACACACATGCACACACCCACACACACACACAGCCATGCACACACCCACACACACATAACTCGGATAGTTTTTATCTGTTTTCAGTAGCTGCTTCTTTATGTACAGGGCTCTCCTTATTCAGCTACGACAGTGTAAACACAGTCCTCCAGTCTATGGCTCCTTTAAACTTGCCAGAAGCCACAGTAGTATTTGCTGAGGTAGGAGAGGGTGAGTGCGGCTCTGTGAAGGCAGGCCTTTGTGGAAGTCTGTTAGAGACTCATCCGAAGGCTATCTTCCTTTTTCCTTTCTTTTATAGAGTACTCCCCTCATGTCTTTCACTCTCTCTCTCTCTCTCTCTCTCTCCCTCCCTCACACACACACACACACATACTCTCACACACAGTGTAATTCAGTAGTGTGCGGCTACTGCGCAGCCTGTATCAGCACCTATTCAGACGGGATCGTCCTTTGAAACTCACAGCAGGTCAAGAACACCGTCTCTGAAGTGGAAATGGACCAGGATGATATGAGCCTCGTTACTGTAGTACGCTGAAACAGCGATGAGTTAACACAGTCCTGCACAGAGAACAGCCATGAGCCTCTGTTTACCCGCACGCCCACTGTTAAACCCAGGATACGCCAGCAAGTGAGCTTTAAAACCTGATCCCCTGGAAGCAGCCGGAGCAACGTCAGCGGGTTCAGCCGAAGCAGCGTAACCATTGTACATGAGAGGAGTAGCTGAGACCTCCCGGGAGTTCTCACCTGGTAGATACAAGGTCCAGTAATGCACATGTGAACTGGCAGGGAAGATGCAGCTTTGCCAACAGGGAGTTTTCACACTTGTCAGGAATGCTTGGATCCGGAATCCGGATTTGATTCCGAGCTCACGAGAGGGGCTCCTTATCACTGCCTTGCTTTCACACACATGACTCCGTACATCCGTAGTCAGTGTTCATGTGCAGATGTGCAAAAACGGTAGGCAGGTAGCAGGTACTCACTAACCGTGCTACCTCACCTGTGGCACCCGAGTGTGCTGGCAGAGAACCCCACACCGCTGATTTCAGGAGTACCAAAGATCAGCTCTCCGGAATTCTCCTGGGCTCCAACACGACTATCACACTTGACCAAGCAGCCTGAACTCGCAGAGCAAGTGGAGCCCTGGTCTGGAAAAGCTCCAGTGGGAAAACCCGGGTTCAGTCCGACTTACCTAATGAGAATGTCTCTCTCTCTGTCTCTCTTTCTCTCTCTCTCCCTCTCCTCTCTCTCTCTCTCCTCTCTCTCCTCTCC
>JAMWET010004567.1:12500-17798 GCA_024036415.1 Prochilodus magdalenae
ATTGTGGACCAGTTAGAGGCTGTGCTAGTTTCCCAAATTGTGGACCAGTTAGAGGCTGTATTCTTCCCAATTTGTGGACCAGTTTGTAGAGAGCTGTGCTCCCAAATTTGTGGACCAGTTAGAGACTGTGTTCCCAAATTGTGGACCAGTTCGAGACTGTGTTCCCAAATTGTGGACACAGTTTAGAGGCTGTGTTTCCCAAAATTGTTGACCAGTTAGAGGCTGTATTCCCCAAATGGGTGGACGCAGTTAGAGAGCTGGTGCTCCCAATTCGTGTACCAGTTAGAGGCTGTATTCCCAAATTGTGGACCAGTTAGAGACTGTGTTCCCAAATTTGTGGACCAGTTTGAGACTGTGGTTCCCAAATTGTGGACTCAGTTATGAGACTGTGTTCTCCACAATTGTGGACCAGTTAGAGACTGTGCTCCCAAATTGGTGGTCAGTTAGAGCTGTGCTCCCAAAATTGTGGACCGTTAGAAGGCTGTGTTGCTCCAAATTGTGGACCAATTGGAGACTGGTGTTCCCAAATTGTGGAACCAGTTAGAGACTGTGTTTCCCAAATTGTGGACCAGTTCGAGGCGGTGCTCCCAAATTGTGGACCAGTTTAGAGACTGGTGCCTCCCAAATTGTGGACCAGTTAGGACTGTGCTCCCCAAATTGTGGACCAGTTGAGGCTTGTGCTTCCAAATTGTGGCCACTTTAGAGGCTGTGCTCCCAGACTTGATGGACCAGTATAGAAGACTGTGCTCCCAAATTGTGGACCAGTTAGAGACTGTGCTTCCCAAAATTGTAGGACCAGTTTTAGAGACTGTGTTTCTACTGTAAAATTGTGGACCATTATATCGAGGCTGTGCCTCGGCTCCAAATGTGGACCAGTTATAAGACTGTGTTCTCCTCCAAATTGTGGACCAGTTAGAGGCTGGCCTCCAAAATTGTGGACCATTTAGTGGCTGTATGTCCGAGAAAATTGTGGACATTTCAGTTTAGAGGACTGTGCTCCTCCCAAAACTCTGTGGAGCAGTTGTACGAAGACTGTGTCTCCCACGGTTGTCTGGACAGAGCTAGTTAGCGAGGCATGTGCTCACCCCAAATTGTGGACCAGTTTAGAGCTAGTATTCTCGCCCGAATCGTATTCTAGGCCTTCTATTCTACTCTATTCTATTCTATATTCTATTCTAGCGTACTAGCTCTAAACGTCTACTCTATTAAACTACTCTACTCTATTCTACTCTTTTCTATTCTACTCTACTCTATTCTGACAGTCTATTGCTCTTCTATTCTAACAATTCAGGGACTCTAACTGCAGAGCTACATTCTATTCTATTCTATTCTATTCTATTCTATTCTATTCTATTCTACTAAACAGAAATATACAGAAGCTGTATGTTTGCTGTATGTGCTCTCACACAGGTCCGTCCTCTATTCCGTGAACACTGGTTCCAGTGAGGGGGCTCTAATGGTGTTTTTGTCAGCGAGAAGCTGGAACATTCTTCATCATTAAGCCTCACTGTGCATCCTCAGCCAATCAGATCTCTTCGTCTGCCCCAGTGCAGCATGGGAGTGGACACCCACTCACCCTCAGACAGACGAGTTTATCATCACGCAGCCTTATAGACTCTGTGAGTGCGCGTATGGTAGTAATATCCGTTTCCTCAGCTCCTCTGCTGGAAGATAGAGTCTGATAACCCAGCGGGGGCTGTGGGCGCTGTGTGCATATGTGTGTTAGAGAAGGTCTAAGGTAATTTCCTGGTAGAGCATTATAGAATAGAAGAGCGCAAAGGGGAAGCTCACCGGTTTTAAAATGTGTAGATCATTTTTTGGTTGAGAATCAAACTGAGCCACCAGAGACCTGTCCAAACATTCCAGTGACCTTTACAAACCCTCCAGTGACCTGTCCAAATCCACCAGTGACCTGTCCACAACCACCAGTGACCTTTACAAACCCTCCAGTGACCTGTCCAAATCCACCAGAGACCTGTCCAAACCCACCAGTGACCTGTACAAACCCTCCAGTGACCTGTCCAAACCCTCCAGTGACCTGTACAAACCCTCCAGTGACCTGTCCAAACCCTCCAGTGACCTGTACAAACCCTCCAGTGACCTGTCCAAACTCACCAGTAACCTGTACAATCCTACCAGTGACCTGTCTAAACTCACCAGTGACCTGTACAAACCCTCCAGTGACCTGTCCAAACCCTCCAGTGACCTGTACAAACTCACCAGTGACCTGTACAAACTCACCAGTGACCTGTACAAACCCACCAGTGACCTGTACAAACTCACCAGTGACCTGTCCAAACCCACCAGTGACCTGTACAAACCCACCAGTGACCTGTCCAAACCCTCCAGTGACCTGTACAAACCCTCCTGTGACCTGTCCAAACTCACCAGTGACCTGTCCAAACTCACCAGTGACCTGTACAAACTCACCAGTGACCTGTACAATCTTACCAGTGACCTGTATAATGCTCAACAGTGCCTTATTTCCAAAACCCTCCATTTACCTGTACAAACCCTCCAGATATACCTGTTAGAATACTCACCAGTTGACTCTGTACAATCCTACCAGTGACCTGCCCAACCCACCAGTGAACCTTTCCAACTCTCCGCGGTGACTCTGTCCAACTCACCATTGGACCTGTACGCAATACTCACCAGTGACCTGTCCAAACCCTCCAGTGACCTGTCCAAACCCACCAGTGACCTACATGTCCTCTGAGTTGTGGTATGTATACCTGATGATGGTAAGCCAGTGGTTTATGTGGACAGAGTGCTTTTCTTTGGGAAGTAATTTGCTCTGGAATGCCTTGTGTGGAACCATCCACCATGAGAAAACCGGATCTCAGACGTATCGGAAAACTCGGCTCAGACACGTCGTATCCACTGTGGGTAATAACTTTCTATGAGGTCCATTTGAAATTCACTGCTCAGATGTGTTGTTCCAATCACTGTACCTTTCAAACCCCTCCGTGGTGGAGAGCTGCATGAGTGGAGGGCTTTCAGTGGAGGGCTTTCAGTGGAGGCGGTTACGTCTGCATGTTGGTGTGAGCTTGCAGGGTCTAATCTGCGTGTGAATCACTCAGATATGAAGTTATCAGACGGCCGGATATGAGTTTGCTTCTGTCCGTGCCTGACTGATATTGCACTCTTGTTTGAAATGCGTAATCATTACAATCAACAAATGAATGAATGAATGAATGAAGCCTCCACCCATGCTTCTGCCCCCTCCACTGGGTTTGTGGTATTGGCATGATGTTGCAGTTGGGCATGTAGATCCTGCACGCTCGTAGGTTGCCCAAGCTGGCGTTCCGGCTGCTCCGAGTGGCGATAAATCTGGTAACCGGGCAGGCCAAGGAGCTGTTGCAGTCTGGCGGAGACATTCCTGGGAAGCCTTGCCCTGTGTGGTAAGCTGTTAGTGTCTCTCGTACCGTTACTAGGGGTGACCGGCTGTCGTATGCGATGGCTCCCCAGTGTTGCTCCACGGCAAAGCCTGGATTGGAATGCTCACCATGAGTCCTCCATGCTCAAACCCATCCATCTTTGCATCCCAAACAGCACCATTGGATCTGTAGCAGTACCGGAACCACTTCTTGCCACAACCACGCTGGCTGGCTGTCAATGGCAGGACGTGTAATGGGCACGGTGATGCAAATTCCTGTTGTTTTTGTAGTGTTGCTACCGGTGGCCCCTGGAAATGGTCCGGCATGTGACTGGGGTGTTGGTGCCGTCAAGGTGCCCCACTTCCCTGTAGTGGTGACATAGGATGGTACCTGTCGTGTGCCGGTCGGAGCCTGGTACAACAAGCCTGTACACAGGGCACTAACCGATGACTGGCGCCTCCTACAAGCCTATTCAAATGGCCTGTAGGGCAGCCAATGATGGGACCCCCCTTTAAAGCTCCCAGTGACCCCACAGCACTCCAGCAGAGTCCATGGATGGAAGCTGGTCAGTTTTCGAGACGCATGTGCTCTGAACACACATGAGCAGGTCTGTTTAAGATGACTTGACTCATATTTTGAGGCAGCTGTGGTTGTTTCAGCATGCAGCTTGCACAGTTCTAATCGGTGGCTTGTGAGCTGGTGTTATTTGGTAGCCATGTTAGCCCCGTAGCCTCAGTGCAAAGCTAAAGAAGCTAGCTTCAGACATCAGGCATGTCTTGGCTGACTGGGGGGAAAGAGCTTTAAATTGATTTGAGGCCAACGCGTCGCTTTAAGGCTTGTGCTGAATTAAAAGCAGCACTGCCCCGTGTTTCAGTTCAGCGGCTCTACTGCGCTGATATGTTAACTGAAGCCTGAAAATGCCCTGTAAGTGCTCAGCAGTGCCTGTGCTTTTACTTTCACCGTTTGCTCCCAGACTGTCTGAAACGCTGCCACGACGGTAAAGTGGATGACTCGAGTTATGGCTCTGATCACCAGCTTCAGCTCAGTGCAGCGTGTAGGTAAAGAGAGATAGCACGAAAATCTAGTGGTAGTAACTTCAGGCTCCTGCAGATGGCGCTGCTGTGCGAGGATGATGGGGCTATAAATCCCTGTGGGGTGTGAGTGACGGGATCCATAGATTGGGAAGAGGTGCTACAGTGCAGGGAATGTCTCGATCCATGTGTGGAAAACGCTCCAGAGCAGATGTTAATGATTGGCTAACAGGTGTGACTGCATGTGGGCGGGGCCAAAAGACCATAGTGTGAAGGAAGTAGCTGAATCTGTCAGGTGTATGGAAGCGTACGGTCATACGTGTCCTACCAGCAGTGGCTACATCCCCAGTCTACATGGAAAATATCTCCTCGGAATTGCACCAGGGAAGGCCTCCACCAAATCCTGGACCAACTGACGCGAATGCTTTGATGCAGGAAGTCATCTGAACACTGATTTGGCCCCAAAATTTTCCCCCCCGAAAAAAAAAAAACAGTCCAGTACATTCCAAATCCAGTCCCAGCTGTTACTGGTGCTTGTGGAGGTCTACCAGCAGTGGCAAAATCCCAGTCTACACAAATCCAGCCGGAATTGTGCCAGGGAAGGGAGATACATTTAGACATGTGTAGGTTCACTGGTGTTGTAGTGACTCCTGGTTCCCATCACCACCACTATAAAGAAATCAGAATCTGGTAATTTCTCTAGAATTATATATCTATTGTTAATTAATTAATATTTATTTATTTATTTATTTATTTCACATTTTTACTCTTACCTACTGTTCGGATCTGATAACAACACTTCACGTCTGTCTGTGCTCCATTACCTTTCCCTTCCAACCCTGCACCTGTGACTCATCGCATCCTGGCTCCAATTAGTTATTTTCAGT
>JAMWET010004568.1:0-14802 GCA_024036415.1 Prochilodus magdalenae
CGGAGGGGTGGGGGCGTTCTCTGCTCGCTGTTGGGGAAAGGCTGGCGTGGGAGGAGGGTTCATCTTTCATTTCACCCAACCCCAACATTCAATGTCACCCCTCAATTCATTTTCACATCAACCCTTTCAAACCCAGCCAACCCGATTGCGCACACAGTTGTCCTTCTCTTCTCTTCTGTCTCTGTTAGGGTTACCATGCTACGCTGCGATGCCAACCATGCTCGCTGCTGTCGCTTTGGCGACCAATGCTCATCGCCTTGTGGATGTGCGTTTCATAAAATTTTCATCAATTTATTCATTCGATCCCCAGCGCAGCACCTCCCGCAAAAACCCCAGCCACACCGCTCCGCCAGTCTCTCGTAGGTCACCTGAAGGGTCATCCTAAATATACGGTGGGGTAAGGGACACTTGGAATGAGGTGGCGCTCATCACGGTCAGTAGAGAGTGGGTTTTTTGGCCCTACTGGCCAGTCTGTATCTGTGTTGTCCTGTGTGTTTGCCTGCGGGACCTTGTTCTTTATAGGACCATAGAACGCTCACTTGTATCTGCCCAGTAAATCTAGAAACCCGACCTCGTTTGTTTTCCTGCACAGAGAAACCTGGCTGTCACATGTTGGAGATTGTTCTGATTTGAGCAAAACTGGAGTGTGGCTCTGGTTTATTATTTTTCCTGAGATGTATGGTGTAGCAACCCGCTACTGGCTCATGTGTCATGAACCAGAGCTTGTGCTGTGGGTAGTTTGGTTGGTGGGTTGCC
Organism: Prochilodus magdalenae; assembly: GCA_024036415.1. Classification (NCBI taxonomy): domain Eukaryota; kingdom Metazoa; phylum Chordata; class Actinopteri; order Characiformes; family Prochilodontidae; genus Prochilodus; species Prochilodus magdalenae. The sequence goes on from JAMWET010004568.1 coordinate 757, forward strand.
TGTCTCCATGCGTAGGCAGTTTGTAGGCCTAAAGACGACCTGTCTGCCTGTTTAGGCAAGCGCTGGTTTAGCATTTTGGTTAAAAGTGCTTGTGTCCTAGCATATCTTCATCTATGAGCAAGGGCTACAGTGGTGTCCAGAAGTGTGTATAGCGCCCTTCACAGTGATCTGCTGAGATGATGGGGCCTTCCCAAAAACAACTCAAAGGTGAGAAGGGGCAGCGTGGAATGGTAGAGAGGCAGCACTAATGGGACTTGTCAACAAGCCCAGACATGACCTACGGGTAAATAGCACCTGCTGGACCCCTAAAACATAGCTGCCTCACTAAGGACCTACTCCACACACCCCGCATGGTGGCCCGGCAACATTGATCCTTTATCAAGCAGTTCCTGAGCTCCAGTGCGGGACATGCCTAACTCTTGCGGGTGTGTACGACCAGCGGGTGCAAAGAGTGGCTGATGCTGCATGGCTGCAGTATGGGCCGGCTTGCCATTCTTGTCCGGGTTTTCGGCCAGTTCTCAATAATTACATTCCCTTATTCCGTACTTCATGGTCAGCAGATCCTTGAAGACTTGAATGGTGGGCTAATGTGACCCCTGAGCCAGGTCCGCCAGTGTTGGCAAATTCCTACTGTATTAAGTTTCTAGTTCAGGTTGGACAACTGACCTGGCCCCTGTACTTACCCAATCAAAAGCTCTAATCTTAAAAAACACGCTCACACTAGTCGAGGATACCATAGGGTCCTAGAGAAGGTCAACTTTGGATTAGGCAACTTAAAATTCCAGAACGTGAGGGGTGAGGGGGGAGGGGGCCATGAACCTTATAATGAGAGTTTTTAAACGCCAAAGTTTTTTCCAAAACAACACATCTCATCCAAGAATAGCTTGGGCTTCCTGAATCTTGGGGATAACCACTGACGGGAGATAAAGCATTTCAAAGGTGACAGCAAGGCAATGTAAATTGGGAGCCTGGAAGCGCTGCAATTCCTGAAGTCGCTGACATGAAGGACTGGGTTATTCGTTTTGGTTGGTTAACCTCAAGTCAGCACGGAGGCCATTTAGTTTTTCTCTCTTAGGAGCGATTTTTGCGCGTAGTGCAACAACCCACATTATCTCGTATTAAGCCCATTTATCTTCGTTCTTCTTCTTCTTCTTCTTCTTCTTCTTTCTTCCTTGGGGTACGTCTTGTCTTTCACAAAAAAATTCCCCTTTTCATTTCAAAAGGATTCTCCCGGGAAATCCTTCTATCCCTTCGCCTTACACCGTGTGCTCCCTTTGGGGGGGGGGGGGAAAGAGGGGGAGGGGGGGCGTGCGTCTTCACGTCGTCAGCCGGAGGAGGAGGTCGTGCGTCTTCTGGCAAGAGATTTGGTGCACTTCCTTGTACTAGCCCTGCACTTCTCCTTCACTTCACAGAGACTTCAGGCTGTCTGATCCACAATGGTGTTGTGTAGTATAACACCTTTTATAGTGCCCACTTCTGCTGTTTGGATAAAACGATTCCCGATTTTTTTTTTCCCATGTAGGGAATGAATGGGTGGAGCAGCACATTCCCATCTACCGTCACATCATGCTCGTACTAACAGACACGGAATTTCCTATATTTCATATCGTCCGCTTGGGTCCCAATGACTAAAAACAGTACCTCCAAGAATGGCAACTTTACATGATAAGAGCCGAACACCTAATTTCATTTGAATGGAGAGTCTATTGGAACCAGGGAACGTGTTTCAAGCAGTTTTGGGTCCACTTCTTGTTCGGTCCATTCTTTCATGGAATTCACACACAGTGTAAACAGCAGGTCATGTGATCAAATGAAGACGTAAAAATACAAATCTCACAAAACATGAGATATCCTGTTTTTCGTTGTTGGGACAGCAAGCGACTAATATACTATGTTCAGGCGGACGCCCCCAAGCCCGAATTCATCTGTTCTGACCAGCACCCTTAGTCTGTGTTTACCCGCCCCCCATACGTTTTTCCCCCCACACCCCACACCCACCTCATCCCCCCATCCACTCAGTCTTACCATGAGAGCCCCCATTCATTTTTCAGCCCCCTAGTTCAAACCCTATGGGATCCTGTGAAACTACATCCAACAGTCTGCATGTTACTCACTCAAGGTGGCTGATCCCCAAAACCCTAATGTCCCGACAGCCATACTGGGTCTGACCCTGCACCTCCTCTATGGTGTGGTTTTACCTCCTCATCCCATCGTGGTCCGTCACCTCATGAGACCCGAGCTATTCATGTTTTATGGGGGTTGGCAGTCACCTTATCAACGCTCAGCTAGCAACAAGGCTCAAGCTGTGGAAGCCCACTCTATGTCTTCTCTCAGACTAGGATATGAACCACATGCTGGAAGACCTGCAGTACTATTGGCCAAGAAGTCCATCTAGAGCAGAACAAACCGCTCCCTATTATACAGGAAGCAGACACACTCACCGCCCAATGTCGCATGATCCATGGTTTAATTTCCATGTCAGCTCCAGGAATTTTACATACCACTCAATGAATTCGCGCATTTATACCCGTCATTTATAAGGGCTACTGGTAAACAATCAACTGATAACATCACATAGCCTAATAACAACTGATGCAGACGCTGATATATGTGTGGTTATGGCATTAATGCACAGACGCTCTTATCCGATATGACTTACAGTGTACTAACTTTTACACACGGTAGCCGAAAGGAGGTGTCCTTAGATTCCGAACTGGTATAGTGTCCTAGTGGTTGCCGTCAGGTGGGAATCGAACCCCTAACGACATCATGGAGGGCAAGGTGTAACCTCAGTACACTATATCACCTAATAATTACAAAATACCACCCAGCAGCAAAATACCTCACTACAGACCTTGGTTGCAGATCTTCCACAGAAATTCCGTTAATTCGGGAATTTCGCCTGCAGTCCAGTTGATGAGAACTGGTAACATCGCAATGCAGCCAGCAGGGAGTATAAAAAGCCAAACAAGAGCCCACCGACCACACGAGCCCTAGAATAATTGAATGTTGCGATGTGCCCCTATCTGGCAGACAAAGACCGACTCGAGTAAGCTGCTCAACCTTCTCAGTTCACAAACAAATGCCAGCCTTTCCACTACAGGCCTGCAGAGTGAATTCTCCCCCCACAATGCCAACAAAACTCTATGAGGCTCATTCGGCTACTAACCTTTCCCTTCCATCGTGGTCCTTGAGTATCCCCTGGTAGTAAGCTTGTCCCTCTGTGCAGACCCCGTCACGTACTTTCTACGTTTCCCCACGCTGCCCGCTGTCTGTGGAGTAAGATCCTGAAGGCAGCTGCTGCAGAGCCATTTCTACGCTAACTACGCGCTGCTCCGCACTCGTTTCATCCAGCGTGTGACCGGACCGTAGTGCATTGCACTATGCACTTTCCCTAACCCTTCCACTTGTCTTGCTGTCCTGGCCGGCAGAGCTCGCGGAGGAAACCCCAGGCAGCCTAGCGAGTGGGTGTGTTCTCGAGGCTGCCGACTTCTTGCTCTCGGCTTAACTTCTCTCTCTTCACCTATCGCGTCCTTTGCCCTCCTTTTCCTTCCTCTCCTTGCGCCTCCCCCCTCTCACGATCTCCCCTTTCTTTCCCCCCTCCTCCTCTCTATCCTCCTTCTGTTCCTCCATGCAGTAAAACTAAAAAAAAACTCCCCCCCGAGGCTATAATGTCAGGGGCCAAGTCATTTACTGCTCCTTTACACGGGTGGGATAGACCTCTCCTCTCGATCTTGGCCCCCTCCCTGCCCGCTCCTGCCCCGCCCCTCCGTCCTCTCCCTCTCCAGGCGAGCCAGGGGGTGGATGGGACTGAGGTAGCGGGAAACGAGGGAAAAGGGGGGGGGCCCTCCGGGAACGAAAAGCAGTCAGGAGGAGCCATAACAACATAGGAGTAAGTTCCTAGAAATGTGAACATATAATTATTAGGATGGGGGAATCATTCCGAGTGGGCTGACAATGCTACTTTCTAGAGCCGGGAGGGGAAGAGAGGGAAGTGGGCGATGATGGGATCACGCGGGTTGCCATGTCTACACCAGCACAACTGTAGCCATTTATAAAAAACTTACGTGATTATGTTATTGAGCTGTTATGGAGGTGATGATGGTAATAAACAGTGGAATTAAAGGTGGAAAATATCAAATCCCCGGACTTTCCTTTCCGGACAAGCACAAGCCCCCCTGCATCTAACTCTCCACCATCAGCAGATAGTCGGAACTTCCGTGAACATCGGGGCTCAGTAACCGTCTGGTTCCATTTCACCAGCTAACACATTTTTAACATTTAAGGCAGTTAGCATGACATTCCTATCCAGGAGGCGGCTTACAAGGTCAATCCCAATCATATTACAGAGAGGCCAATGTAGTGTTGGGAGTTCTTGCCCAAGGACTCTCATTGGTGGTAACCACACAGCATAGTCCAGCCAGAACCGGGATTCGACACCCCAGCCTCCCACACTATGGTGGCTGCTAGCGGTGTTATCCACTGAGCTACACCAACTGTACACAACAATACTCTATAATACTCCACAAATCAACACTTTCATGATGGGTTTTCACCAGCAGCTTAATTCAAGGCGAGGAATTTTGGGGCAAAAATTGTTGGAATTCCTCTTTAAGTGTTGCGCAATGCCACTAGCCAGGGAGCTCTGCAGAAGCACAGTGTAAATACATTCAGACTGTAACTGTACACCTAAACCCACCCCTCAGTACTGACTCAACCATAAATGCTTGTTCAGAGTAAACAAGCAGTCCACTAAAAAAAAAATGACTGTTTTCCCTGGCAATAAAACCATACACTCCCTTCAGCATTCCTTGGATTCTAATTTACCGCAACAACAGCATATTGAAGCGCTCATAGTCCTCAAATTCATAACAAGAAGAATTAGCAAAGTAAAAATAATAATAATAAAGCTGTTCGAAACTGATACTGTGTGGGGCTTGGGAGTGTCCAGACCTAGATTTGAGGAACTGGCCGTAAGAACATGGGCACAGCTCCACAATCGCTGTGCAGAGGTGATTAAGCTTCCTCTTCCTTCAACTTTTTCGTGACGGTAGGGGGATGGAGCCACCCCCGGTGACGGGGAACTGGGCCCTTCAACACACCCCACGAGCTAACAGCTAGCCTGACTGAGAAGACCACGTTCACCCAGCGTTTAGCTTTAGATACGGAAGATCCTGCTATATGACTGTGACTCATTCTGCTGAACACAAACCTGTGGTGGGGTGGGTCGGGAGGGGAGTGAAAAGCCGCCGGGGTGGCACCTTAAGGAGGAATTCCACCAAGATTCGTAATTAAGTCCGCGTGATTAAATTAAACGCGTTTGCGATGTAAACAGAGCACTTATTGGGTCAGAGTGGTTGGTGAAATGGAACCAGACGTCCTGACAGTTCGAATCCCAGGTCTTTTAAAAAGCTGGCTAATGAATACGCTATCGGACCCCCGAGACCGATGTTTTAATCCCCAGGAGCCTGAGAAAACCTTTAGCCTTAAAAAACATTGGTTTAAACAGTGGATTTCAGGGCGGAGAAGGGGCGTGCAGGTGTTGAGGAGCGGAGACAAAGAACCAGTCCCTCAAAGTCAACAGTTTTCTGCTAATCCCGTGTCGGCCCACCAGAGGACACTGTAGCGGTGTTTGTTGCCCAATGGGAAGACTCAATTGTACATTTCCATAGGACCTGCGTTGGAGGGAGGGGGGCAGGGGGCCCGGGGTGGGCTCCGGGGTGGGTGAGGGTGATGTAATCTTAGCAAGCAGCTGCTTAGTGGGAGACTGCACACAAAGACAACCACTACTGGTTCACATTTTCCAACGACTGTTTTCTTAATTAACGATAGCATGGAGGCATGAGAAAGAAGCTCCAAAGTGGTGGCCTTTACCCACCCATTTAAAGGTTCTTTTCCCTAGAACCACAAATCCGAATGCCAAGACAGATGGACGTGGCATAAGAGACTGAATTTAGAGGCCCTGGCACCCCACTCTGCAGGTCCGTCAACATTGGTCTGCACATGGAAGCATTTTGGAGGGGGGACAGTTATGTGGCCCATCAGGAGCTCCGTTAAGAGTGCTAACCCAGCGGGAGGCAGATAAAAGCAGCAGCATCATCCCGCACACAGGATGGGCCAGCAGGTCCGCATTTAGCCCAGACGTTTTGGGCAGTCGCGTCAGACATGGGCAAAGAGAAAACAGAAGCACACCAGACCATTAGCATCTGAACTGAAGGAGTTTTCCCAGAGGCCAACAACTTCCACCAGTGGTGTTCTGGGTACTGGACATAACTAACGCTTCAGGCTGATCACGTGAGCTCCGCCCATTCATCTGCAGGGCAACGTACGGTGGCTGCAGGTCCATTGCCAGTGATAAGGCACGTCCTTCCTACACGTCACACCATGGACAGGGTCTGAGAGTTTGAAATCTTAATCGTTCATTACTTATGTCTTACGTCAGGGAAGGCATGCGCTCGGGTTAGAAGTAGGTGCCCCCATACTGGAGAGCATAACTCATCGGTGTCTTTAGACACACCTTGGGGCACAAAGATACACCGTACAGCCTAACTGGACAGCAGATATACCTCTCTCTACCTACCCAATGACCCGCACATGATAGCGATCTTGTCATCCCCCCTTCTTAACAGAGCGAAGCAGAGGATTTCTTTGCATGTTCAGCTCAGGGCCCGTAGCTTGTTTGGGCTTGAGCTGATAGAAATGTGTGGCGGACTGATGTCTCCTTAGGAGGACTTTCGGGCTGGAGACAGCGCAGGATTCAGGATAAAGAGGCCATGAGGCGTCATATCTTTGGCGCTGCTTGCTACATGTAGGACTATGGTTCTGGTCTATAAACCAAAATACCCCTCCCCAAGCGGAAGCCAAAAGAAACTATCGATCCTTGGCAATTCATAATACCGGAGCATCCCTGGTGGGGAGAGTCGGGGGGCGTTTACGTGAGGGAAACAGTTCCTGATCTCTTTCTGTTTGTAAAATATTGGCAGTGTGTATATTGAAGAAGCCTGAGAACCGCCGTGTGGACTGTGGATGTTCCTGCACTGGGCCGTGAACCAGTATAGATGAAAAAGATGTCTTGCTCAGAAAATCCAGCAGGGTTGAGGGACGTGAAGTCCTCAATGTCTGCCTTACTGGGGCCTGGGACCCCAGATATGCCGTCTAGCGATAAACCAAAACATGAACCATCTCATAAGGCACGAACGGAGACGTGACTGGATCGACGGGATTCCACGTTCTGCGTAAACTTATATGATCCGGGCCGGCCCTCTGGTGCTGGAGTTGGCTGAGTTGGTTTTACTGAGTATCAGCCACGCGGCTAACCTTGTCCATGGCATGCTCACGCTGAGTCCGCCCACAGGAGAGGCGCAGCCTATCCCACGTCCAACAAGTGCATTCGTGAGATTCGTTGCAAGGTGTGTTGTTTTATAGCCTTCCCAGGTGGTTGCTAAGGAGTTGCTTGGCAGCCTGTTGTGCTATCCACACTTAGATAAAGACTATGGCGTCTGCTTAATGCTTCAAGTAATCCCAGGTTGCTAAGCTGTTGCTAGCTAAGTGTACATAGTGTATCTTATAAGCAGTTGCTTACGAGGTGTTGTGGAGCTGCTATGGTATCCCGCAGGTGGTTTTTTAGGGTGTGTGCCTGGCAGTTGCTAGGGTGTTAGATTGGGCAGTTTATTTATGCTATCTCAGTAGGGTTGTTGCTAACCAGTTTGCTAAAGTGTTGCTATGGAATGGTTAGCGTAGTAACTAGGTAGATTGCAGAGAGTGTTGTGGCAGTTGCTTACCTATGGCACCATTTGTTTTGCTTAGTTGATGGTCAGCAGTTGTTTCTGCTGCCATCGCAGTTGGTCGTGCTAGGGGTGTTGCTAAGCAGGTTTGCCTAAGGTATCCCACTTGGTGCTCCTAGGGTGTTGATTTCAGGTTGGCTATGGTCTATACCAGGGTTGCTAGGAGGTTGCTTGCAGGTTGAGTTTGCCAATGCACTTATCCCACATGATTGCTAGGGGTTGCTGCCTGGTTGCATTGCTAACCAGTTTACCCCAGCGTGCTAGGATGTTGTTGTTGGGGCAGTTGACTAAGGGGGTGGATTGAGCAGAGTTCTTATTGCCAACCCCATTTGGTTAGCTAGGAATAAATAATAGCAGGCTGCTATGGTATCCACCAATGTTGCTTAGGAGTATTGGTATGTAGTTGCTAGGGTTGTTTCGGTGGCAATTGTTTATATACTATCACTGCTGTATCACTGGAACTGCGATAGGGCTGCATGCAAACTTTTGTTGCCCGCCCGTTCATCATTCCTATTGGAAGGGGAATTCAATGATATCCTATGGGAAGGGGAATCATGATCATTTAATGCTCACTGTACGAATGGATCACCCACACGAGGGATACAAAGCACACCATCCCCAACACAATCCGACCGTCCGAGAGACTCTGAGGATTGATTTCTAATAGATCAAGAGAAACACTAACTAAACTACACACAGTGCTATTAGGAAATGTTCAGCACGCCCCAGTCAGGTATATACAACATGTGTAACCTAAACACACACACTTATTCCCCAAGTGCTTATTTCATTTCCCCCCCTTTTTTCTTCAGCTGCAGCAGCTACAAAGACAGGTTACATACAGGTGTTGTATATGTGAAAAAAGCTGGTTCAGGAGGGCTCCCTTGATGTCATGACACCAAACATGACCAAGGCTTCTCTGAAGGCACCCATGCAAGCACCAGATCAGATGACGCACATGTGATTCAGATTAATGTGCCTGTTAAAAACCAGGGACGCCGCCAGCAGAACGCATTCCAAAACAACAACACCCCGCTAGCTCCCTGTCACATTGCTACGCTGCAGCACACGGGTGGGGGCAGATGCCTGACAATAACCTTCAGGTGACAAACGGCACGGATATTTTGACAAGGGGTGTTAAAAGGCACATCCACAACTAATCCATGTGAGAATGAAAAACAGAATTCCTCAGGTCTGCTGGCCCGAACACCCAACCCAAGACGTCGTCAAGGGCTGGAACTGGGCCAATGCCGCATCACATTACAACGGTGAAGCAGGATAACCGTCTGAGGCTCTGGACCCAATACAGCGCATTGACGGCCCCCGAGGCTGCACATCTGTATTATAACACACCAGCTGTGCAAGTGTGTTTCCTGAGGAACATGCCGAGGGTTAGCACAGCCCTTCATAAGGTGTCGCTAATAGGAATGGGAAGAACAGGGGGAGTGTGGGGAACTGCCCTGAGTGAAGGGAGCAGTAGAGCGATAGCAATGGAGGGTTGAAATAACAAGGAAACTAATATGGGAGGAACGAGTGATGCAGGGGAGCAGACGATGTGCCGGTCAAAAAAAAGGAAACCCCCCAACCACTGGAGGTTTTACCTCTTGGAGGTCTGTCCTGAGAGAGTGTATGATACGGCTTCAGTTGGTCTAATAGAACTGCAGAAGAAGAAGAAGAAAAAGGGTGTAAAGGAGGAGAAGAATAAGAAGAACAAGAAGAAGAAGAAGAAAAAAAGGGTGTGGAGGAGGAGGAGAAGAAGAAGAAGAAGGAAAAGAAGAAGAAGAGGAAGAAGACGAAGGAGGAGGATGAGGTGAACGAAGAGAAGAAGAAGAAGAAGAAGGGGAGGAGGAGAAGAGGAAGAAGAAGGATGTGGAGGAGGAGATGGAGAATAAGAGGAAGGAGGAGAACAGGAAGAGGAAGAAAAAAAAAGGAAAGGAAGGAGAAAGAGAAGAAGAAGACGGAGGCGAAGATGAAGGCGATAAAGAAGGAGGAGAAGGAGAAGATGAAGAAGGAGATACAGAAGGAGGAGAAGAAGAAGAAGGAGGAGAAGGAGAGAAAGAAGGAGGAGGAGGGAGAGGGCGAAAGGAGATAAAAAGAAGTAATGCGAGGAGAGAAAAGTAGGGGAAACAGGGGAAAGGGGAAGAGAGGAGGAGCAAGAGGAGATAACCCAGAAAGAAGAGGATGAGAAGGAATAGAGATGGAAGAGTAGAAGATCATGAAGGGTGATAAGGAGGAGAAGGAGAAGGAGATAAAGAAGGAAGAGGAGAGGGAGATACAGAAAGAGGAGGAGAAGGAGATAAAGAAGGAGGAGGAGAAGAAGATGAAGGTGATAAAGAAGGAGGAGAAGGAGAAGGAGATAAAGAAGGAAGAGAAGAAGGAGATGAAGAAGGAGGAGAAGAAGGAGGAGGAGAAAGAGATAAAGAAGGAGGGGGAGAATGAGCTACAGAAGGAGGAGGAGAAGGAGATACAGAAGGAGGAGGAGAAGGAGATACAGATGGAGGAGGAGAAGGAGATACAGAAGGAGGAGGAGAAGGAGATACAGAAGGAGGAGGAGAAGGAGATACAGATGGAGGAGAAGAAGAAGGAGGAGGAGAAGGAGATACAGAAGGAGGAGAAGAAGATAAAGATACAGAAGGAGGAGGAGAGAAGGAGATACAGAAGGAGGAGGAGAAGGAGATAACAGAAGGAGGAGGAGAAGGCAGATACAGAAGGAGGAAGGAGAAGGAGATACAGAAGGAGGAGAAGAAGAAGGAGGAGGAGAAGGAGATACAGAAGGAGGAGGAGGAGAGGGAGATACAGAAGGAGGAGAAGAAGGAGACACAGAAGGAGGAGGAGAAGGAGATACAGAAGGAAAAGAAGAAGGAGATACAGAAGGAGGAGAAGAAGAAGGAGGAGGAGAAGGAGATACAGAAGGAGGAGGAGGAGATACAGAAGGAGGAGGAGTAGATGATGCTGGGTGTTGGGTAATCACTAACTCATTGTGCTGTATGGATGTGGAGTGATTCTGCAGCCACTGAACACAGGCTCCCCCCGACTAACAGGAGAGTTCCCCCGACCCTGGGGGTCTTCACTTGCTCCTCCACTGAACTCACTCCTCTCCATAAGGGTCTCCTCCCTAACTAACTCCTCCCACTCCCCGGTCCACTAGAACTCCATCTGGTCCCCCAACGCTCCTACTTAGTTCCCCAACTCCCTCCTCGCCCCCTCCCTGGCAACTCGCCACTCCCCCAACCCTACTCTCCATCCCGACTCCCCACTATTTCCCCCCCAACTCATTCTCCCAACTCTGAACCTCCTCCCACTGCACTCCAACGTACTGGGGGGGGGCGTGTTTCCCCCACGTCTAACTCCCCTAACTCCTCTCCCTCTTCCTCTCCTGGCGTGTGGGAAGCCTGTGCCAGCGGGCTGCAGGTGAAGTGCTGGAATCGTGAGCATTTTTATCAGCGACCACTCGCTCCTCTGTATAGTCATCAACGTATGCTACAATAAATCTTGATTCTAACAGGCTTCGGAGCGGAACGAGCGACGGGAAAGACTCCCCAAGGCTCTGGAGCATGTGGGTGGGCGGAGTCCCAAAGACATGCATGTTTATGGAGGCAAAGAACCTTGGCATCGCTGTTCATTCATTATTCCTATGGGAAGTATTGGGCAGTAACACATGCGTATCAAATCCAGACAAGCAGCCCAAAAGCGGAACAAACGCCTACCTCTTAATACGGTACACAGATCAGAAACCACAGGTGTCCAGACACGAGGATTTGTAACCCTCAGCGTAGCTGGAGCTCACTACAGGAGGTTCTAAACCTGGAACTAGAACCCTTCACACAGCCTGGAGCTGTTTATTATTCCTTCAGGCATTTAATTTCCTTTTAGTTCTTTATTATAAATACTTCATTGTTATATTTGATCTAAATGTATTTATTTATTTATGTATTATTTTTAAAATATTAATTTTTTTTAAGACTTTTATTAAGACTTTAATGACTTTTACTTTAACTTTTAATTTGTATTCTTATTTTTATATCTACAATTATTTATTTATTTATTTATTTGTTTGTTTGGGTATTTATTTATTTATTTTATAGTTTTATTAAGACTTTTATTATGACTTTAATGACTTTTACTTTAACTTTTAATTTGTATCCTTATTTTTATATCTACATTTATTTATTTATTTATTTATTTGTTTGTTTGGGTATTTATTTATTTATTTTATATTTTTATTAAGACTTTAATGACTTTTACTTCAACTTTTAATTTTTATTCTTATTTTTATATCTAAATTTATTTATTTATTTATTTGTTTGTTTGGGTATTTATTTATTTATTTATTGTTTTATTAAGACTTTTATTATGACTTTAATGACTTTTACTTCAACTTTTAATTTGTATTCTTATTTTTATATCTACATTTATTTATTTATTTATTTATTTATTTATTTGTTTGTTTGTGTATTTATTTATTTATTTATTTTATTAAGAACTTTTAATGTGACTATTGACTTCAACTTTTATAATTTTTATTACCTTTTTATATCTAAAACTTATTTATTTATTTCTAATATTATTTTGTTTGGTTTGTTATTTGTTGTATTTAACTTATTTAATTTATGTGAGTGTTTTATTAAGACTTTTTATTAGTGATCATTTATATGAACCTTTTACTTTACACTTTAAATTTTTATTCTTATTTTTTTCTTTCCCTTGTTTAATTAACATTCATTTATATATTATTATCGTATTGTATTAATTATTATTATATATTCTTATAGTGTATATACTGGACGACAATGACACCGTTCCATCTTGGTGCTGACCACGTGGCCTCCACACAAGAGTGTTCGATTGGGCGTCCTGATGACAAGGACTAAAGAGGGACTCGTCCACTGAAGATGACCCGCTGCCATTCGGGAGTCCCTCCATGACCAGTCGTGGTTGGTTGGGGGCACAGACAACACTGCAGTGTCTTTGTGGACGGTGACGCTGGTGTTTTAAGGGACAGTCGCTGGTAAAGGTCTGTGTGCAATGTAGTCATGCGTTGTGCAGCCGTCTGCCGAGTGCTGCTGGCACAATAACAGGGGATGGACTCTTGGAAAGGGACCCGTCCGTGCTTACGTCACATGGGTCAGGGTCCAATGGGGATCCTGACCTTCAGCAGAAACCCTTTGCTGCAGTCAAATGCTAAGCAACGGCTCTCAGACAGAACGAATTTTTCCGCATGAGGAACCGCCCTGCATCCCCACTTCCCCCCCACCTTCTCTCCAACGGCATGACTATGATAACATCAGAGCGCCTAGAGGCAGCGCTCCTGTCCACTGAAACAGGGAAACGGAGAACAAGGTATGATGGGGCTTGTACGTTTACTGCAGAGCCATCCTCAGGGTCCCATCAGTCTGTGATGCACCTGTAATTCCCTATATCAGGTTTAGGAATTCTGGGCAATGGTTTTGATTCATTACTGGGACGGAATTAACACGGCTTTATCCAGCATCCGCACGAGCGCTGTCCGGTTCAGGGCTAGGTTAATGAGATGTCTCCTATAGTGTGAGCACGGAAGTAAACACATCCGAAACATGTCACATGGGCTACTCACTCCCTCGCTCACTCCTCGCCACTCTCTGGAGTCAGTCCCCTCGCGCCACTCCAGTTGGACTTCAGTCCTGGCTTCGACAGTCCCTCGCTCACTCCCTTGCTCACTCCGGGCTCAGGTCCATCGCTGTAGTCCCCGCTCACACCCAACCTGAACTCACCTGTCTGCTCACTCCTTCACTCACTCCCTCGCTCACTCTCTGGCTCAGTCCCTCGCTCACTACCTCGCTCACTCTCTCGCTCACTCTCTGGCTCGTTCACTCTCTTGCTCACATATTCACTCACTCGCTCACTCCCTCACTCACACCCTCCCTCACTCTCTTGGTCGCATATTCATTCCCTTGCTCACTCTCTGTCACTCCCTCGCTCACTCCCTCGTTCACTCCCTCGCTCACTTATTCACTCCCTCACTTACTCTCTTGCTCACTTATTAACTCCTTTTCTCACTCCATCGCTAACTTATTCACACCCCGCTCACTCCCTGACATACTCTCTCGCTCACTTATTCACTCTCTCGCACACTCTCTACTAACTGACTTCCTCATTTTCTCTCTGTCTAAAAAACCTTTTGTTTTTTTTTTCGCATTGTTTTTTTTCCCCCTTACTACTTCACTCACTCCTAAAGCACTACACCACTCACTCCCTTGCTCACTCTCTGGTCGTCCGCCTGCGC
>JAMWET010004569.1:0-16674 GCA_024036415.1 Prochilodus magdalenae
TTCTCTCTCTGATATTTTCATGTTCGTGGGTGAAGAACTCTGATTTAAAATAAAGACCTGAAATCAGAAAATACCAGCTACAGATCAGAAATATACGGGACTGGACCAAACAGTGTTCTACAGCTTCAGATATCCTGTTGGTGTTTCTGATCAATCACTCGAACACGGTTCAGCTCAGTCATGTGACAGTCGGTCCCCACCTAAAGAGTCTCTGTCTAGAGTGTCTAAAGTTATCTCCACCCTCGCTCTAGACTCTTCTGTCTGAGAGTGGCCAAAACAACAGCAGTGTGTTCCTCCTTCAGCACTGACAGATCTCACCCCAACAAACAGGTCTGAGTCTCTGAGCTTCCCATGTTTTTCTCCACCTCCCCAGGAGAGCAGGAGCACTGCTAGTGTTACTGAACTTGCATCTTTGTGGGAGGTTCTTTATGTACTACAGGAGAACAGCACCACACGCTCCACTCCATATAATGGAGAATAGAACACGCTGTGATAGACTAGTTCTCCTGGTTGGTGGAGGAGAGGAGGAGCTCCACCAAGGCATGTTTATTCACATATTCATTATGTTCACTGGGAACTGATCCTTCATGGAGCTGATCTACTGATGGTACTAATGGAGCACACCTACAGGACCTAATAGAACTGCTATACTAGTGTAGAACTATGTACAGGTACTCAGTGCTGGAGAAAAGTTTATGGGCTGTACTGGATACCAGGAGAACCCCTGAGGGGTGACCTAGTGAGGAACATCTGGGGTAGTGCTCTAATGTCCATGCAGATGCAGTGTTTGTGGTGGGAGGTGTTGATGGCGGGGGGGTAAAAACACCCCAGTGATCTTCTCAGTTGTTCTTACAATTCACTGTAGTGTCCTACCACCTAAGACAGTGCAGGTCCTCTACCAGTCAGTGAGACAGATGGAAGAATGTAGTGATGATGAAGGTGTGGGGGGTCATGCTCTTCATCCCTCACAGGAAACTGTCTGGTCAGGTAGAATGGCAGAGCCTTTACAGTCCTAGACTCCACCAACACTAAGCAGAGACTCAACATTACTGCCACATTTCTGCACCATTCAGTGTTAGTGTAAACACACCCACCACTGGGTCTTACTGGACCATGTTGCTGCCATTACAGCACAGTGAGCTGTTAGCCTTGCTAGCTAGATGGTCATGACTGAAATGCTGTCTCTTAGGCAGGTCTCTGTAAAAGATCACAGCAGGCCCAAAGGTCATGCTAGGAAGCTGTAGTCTGAGCTGATCCAGATCATTGTCAAGGGAGCGGACAGTGGCGAGGAGAGGAGATGGTAGAGCCGGGTCACTGGAGTTAGCTTTTAGCCTAGCTCAAATTCCAGAGTGTTTAACAGGTTTCCTCATTCTGGCACACCGTTTCTGATAGTCCTCTCCTCATCTAAGGTCAATCATCTACTCCCTTACACTCAGCAGTAGGGTGCATGGGAAATTGCCCAATGTGGCTATAGACAGTTAACTGTGGACTAGAAGAGAGTAGCACACACAGTGCAAGAAGGCCGGCCAGCATGCTGTGTGTCCTGTCTTTCAGTGTTTATTAACTAGTTTGTGTCTTGTTTTGGTCTTGTGTTTCTTTATGAATGGCTGTATAATAAATACATGGTCATGGTAACTTAGCAGCTTAATTCCTGAGTCCTGCAGGCCATTGTTACAAAGGTCCAGATCATGCAGGAGGTAGTTTCCTAATTGTAGACCTGATAATGATAGCTAATCTGTAAAACAGAATAATACACTGCATGGTCCATTTAGATCAGAAGATTTAGAATGGAGTGACAGCACAATGTGTTACAGTTCATCTTCTTTCTAGAAATATGAACACTGGATGTCTGTAACCTGATATGTCCTTTTCACACAGTAAGTTGCTTTAACATTACAGGTAATTAAAAGTAATTTACATTAATCATGCTGCAGATTATATAAGGACATAACATTTCATATAAGAAATTACATTTACAGAACCTGCTCACCTCAGTTTCTCCAGTTTACAACTGTTTACAAACTCATCAGTGCAGCAGAGAGCAGTTCCACTCCTGAATACTGCAGGTCATTGTTACTGAGGTCCAGATATTTCAAGAAGGAGTTTACTGATTGTAGAGCTGGTAATAGTTGTTCACATGACAGAGTGATGACAATACAGTCCATTAGTCTGTAAAGACAAAGTAAAGAGTGCATGGTACTTTTAAATCAGGACAAATAATACATTCTTTGGTGGTCTGGTTCTGGTAGGTGGGTTTCCTGTAGGAGGCATATATCAGCATTAAGTCAGGAGTTTCCTGTTGTAGTGTCTCATAACTGAACTCACTTCAGAGAGATCCACACTAACACACAGATCAGCGTTAGAGCACTGAGAGCTCCAACACACTACTGATTCCATCTGATCATATTCACAATGAAGAGGAACCTCCTCACCATCCTTATCACCTCAGGTACTCACTGTAACACCTGACTAAAACTTTGAATAATGATACTTTATTACAATGTAATAATTGTTTTTGTTCTGTTTTTCCAGGTGTGTTCCAGGTGTTCTTCCTCACTGTCTGTGCTGATCAAATTGGACCAGATCAGGAGACTGATGTTCTTAAAACAGAAGGAGAACCTCTCACCCTCAGATGCACTTATGAGACCAGTAGTCAGAATATTTGGCTCTACTGGTACAGACAGTATCCTAACAGAGCTCCACAGTATTTACTGCTGAGAGGAGCTCGATCAAACAGTGGTAGTGACCACACTGCAGATAGTAGATTTCAATCCACTGCATCAACATCATCCACTGATCTCACTGTTGAAGCCCTAATGCTGTCAGATACAGCTCTCTACTACTGTGCTCTTTGGAACACGGTGATACAAAGTCTCTGAGGTGCTTTACAGAAACTCACACACCTTCTGTTTGCTTTGAACACAAGGAGATCAAAGTCCCATCCAAACCACAATGTATGATCTGATGTTCCTCTCTCTCTGAGGTGACTGTTTGAGGTAATTCAGGAGAAATAACAAAGTGAGTGCAGATGTTGCAGACAGATGTTTCATCATAGACCCTTAGCAGAAAAACCTGCATGCAGCAAGCAGAGAGGTACACATAGAGAACATAACATTTAAGTAGAGAAATAAATGACCCTCTTATGTGCATGTAGTGATTACATGTGCAACAACTTGTTCTTTAGAGTTCTTTTCACTCTGGCACTGCACTCATCTCCAAGATGGAGGAACACTAGTCAGGCAAGTTATCCATTACTACCTATTCTTCAAGTACAGCTGCGACTTTGACCACACTGGACAGTGAGTGTGATGGGTCAGCACTCTCCTTCACTACTTCAAGAACCCTCATTTGCATGTTCTTCGCAGGGTCCTGCAATGCTTCAGTGTCCTCGGTGCACAACATAAGAGCCTCATTTATGTCTACAAGAAATTTTTACACTAAAAAAAACCCCAATGACCAAAACAAAATGACCCAGTACACCACTGAAATTTTGTGGGGTTTTTTTTCCAGAGGTATCCAGAGTGTTTGCTACCTCAAAATCATCAGTATATATAAACCAAGTGAATGTCTGAAATCTTGGCCACTAAGAAGTGTATTTTTTTTAAATGCTTGCCGTCAAAACACGATGATCTCGACACAAGATCTTCTCCTTCCTCCTGATGTCAGTTAACTTGTTTAGATCTTCCAGTTGAAAACACTGAACATCTTCCTGCCTACAATAAACTCAAGTAATAGGCCCTTTTCACAAAAAAGCGGAAATACGTCGACGCTGGGTAGTACAAGTTCCTGTACTCCCGGCTGACCATTAAACATTTCACTTCATCGCTGTCAAGACTGAAATTTGAGGATGTCTAGTTTAAGCAAATAGTAAATATTATGAATGATACTGACTGCTTTAGTTAACGTGATCTATAAGGCTGAAGTTAGCTCCTTATTCGCAGCTCCCAATTAGGTTAGCTAGCAAACCAAGTAACGTCAGCTAACGTAAGCTTTGTTTACATCTATGCCTGCTAACACAGTAGCACAACAAGCTAATCCTCATCACGGAAATGATAGGCTAAGTGTTATTGTTTATTAAGTGTCCAGTATAGTCGACAACAAGGTAATAGTCAGAGCTAGATGCTACCGATCGATGAGGAAGAACGAGGAGCCACACAAACTTGAGGTTATACATGGTCTGCCGGTTGGCTTCTACTCCCGTCTATTCCCCGGCGAGAGCTTGCTCTTTCAAACACTGACAGCTTATGAGGGCGGACGTAAAATGGTTCCACTGAAACCGAGTGGGAACAGCACCCGGTTTCAGCCGCGAGCTTCCCTCTATGTAGTCTGCAGCAGTGAAGTGCCGGCTGCACACAATGGTACTCCCGCAACGAATCACAAAGTTTAGCCCTTCATCTCTCCTTATTGCACGCACCCATTTTTTCTTTTGCTCGCCGTCAGCCGGAAAGCCATGGAAACTGACATACGGCTGCTTTTGTTTTGAGTTCGAACACCTTGGTACACTGCAAAATCTCTTGTTCTTGGACTCTGCCATCACTGTTTACTGTTTAGCGGAACTAGCGTTACCCATCCGCGCATGTTTCCGGCAAAAAGAATGCGGAAGTGTGAAAAGGGCCTATAAATATTCTGGGATGGTTTCCTGACATGATGATGATGTACCGATATGAGACAGACATATTAGTGAGCTTTAATTCTGGAGGTAGAAGTTTTTTTCTGTTTGTGTTTTTCTGAATTCCTGTGTGTAAAGCTAAATCATGCTCCATATAGTGAGGAGATCTCTGACTCTGATTCACACTGGAATCAGAAAATGATCTCACTGTTAGTCTGGACTGAAACAGGGCGTGTTTATATAATCACACATACAGTTCAAGACATGTTACATTCATATGTCATCACATCATCACACAAACAGCATATGACCTCCATCCTAGATTGAGTTTCCTATAAGACCTATAAGACCAGTGGAGGAAGAGTCCCCTCTGAGTGAGTCTGGTAGAGGGTAATATGAGCTGGTCTGACTGAATCATAAGCAGAGGAACAGACCGAGTAAGAAACCTCCTCCAGACCAGCAGAGAGCTGGGGAGGCTTCAATGCAGCACTGAGTCCCATTTCTTTCATGAAACTGATATTAATGTACAGAAGGTCCTTTTCACACCCAAAGTTACTTCACCATTGCAGGATATTAAAAAAAATCACATTCCTCATGCTGCAGATTATATAAGGACGTAACTTCTGGTAGACCTCCATAGTTGTTGTTGGTTTTAATGGTTATCTGTATTATAATGGACCTTCAGAATCTGTAATAGTGGAACTGTGTTTGGATCTGATGTGTGGGGTATTTAGGATGGCTGCACCTCTTTGTTTAGAACTGTACTGGGCTGAGAATGTAGGACTAAACTGGGCTGACTGTAGTTTATGGTGGTCTGATTCTGGTAGGTGGGTTTCCTGTAGGAGGCATATATCAGCACTAAGTCAGGAGTTTCCTGTTGTAGTGTCTCATAACTGAACTCACTTCAGAGAGATCCACACTAACACACAGATCAGCATTAGAGCACTGAGAGCTCCAACACACTACTGATTACATCTGATCATATTCACAATGAAGAGGAACCTCCTCACCATCCTCATCATCACCTCAGGTACTCACTGTAACATCTGATCAACAATATCTGGATAATCAGACTTTATAAACACTGATCTATATTCTCTGGTTCTTCCAGGTGTGTTTGGTGCTGATGTAATTAGACCATCAGATGATCAGGAGACTGATGTTCTTAGAACAGAGGGAGAACCTCTTACACTTTTATGACACCAGTAATGATTATGCTGGACTGTACTGGTACAGACAGTATCCTAACAGAGCTCCACAGTATCTACTGATGAGAGGAGCTCGACGAGAGACTTCCAGCCATTCATCAGACAGTAGATTTTCATCTACTATATTCAGAACATCCACTGATCTTACTGTTGGAGAAGTAAGACTGGCAGATACAGCTCTCTACTACTGTGCTCTAAGAGTTGGACCCCAGTGATACAAAGTCTCTGAGATGCTTTACAGAAACTCACACACCTTCTGTTTTCTTTGAACACAAGGAGATCAAAGTCCCATCCAAACCACAATGTATGATCTGATGTTTCTCTCTCCCTGAGGTGACTGTTTGAGGTAATTCAGGAGAAATAACAATGTGAGTGCAGATGTTGCAGACAGATGTTTCACCACAGACCACTGCTGGTGTCCTCATTTAGCCTTGTGTTCTCTGCCATCTCTACAGCTCAGGGACAGGGCCATGCTGAACTGGATTTTAAAGAGAGAATCTGCAGCCAGCAGATGGTGGCAGCAGCAGATGGGGGCAGCAGTGGCGTCATTCTGAGGGAACTACAGCACAGAACTCCAACCCCCAGAATGTCCCAGGCTGATCAACCAACAAGCTACACCTGAAGCGCCGGCCTTATAATCCCACACCGAACAGCTGTCAGTGCTACACCCTTGTACAGGGGTAGTATTGTGGTATGGTAGTGGTATGGCATTGGAAAAAAAAAGAAAAAAAAACAGAAAAGAAAACAAGAAATAAAAAAAGACACCGAAACCAGACCCATGCTGCGAAGCGAGAGGTCAGCTGAGCACATAAAGTACTGAGCAAGAGGAAACTAAAAAGGCCAAACGGCCTTGAGGCTCGGAAAAAGAAAAGATCCCCTTTCTGTTAAACCCTTCCTGGTTATTTTGGTTTGTTTAGAAATGCTCTCTTTTGTTGGAGCTTCCCGCCCTTTTTCTTCTTCTCCTTCACTAAACCCCTTCTGACTCCTTAAGCCATTGCTACGGAGGTCGGGGGTTCGATCCTCACCTCAGCCCACTTTCACAAACATCTTCCCCGAAGCAGTTCACTCACCGCACACATCAATTCACTTGCATCCACATCCAGGAAACCCGTTCACTTGTAGTTAAACCTTTACACTGCCCCCTCACCTCTACACCTTACTGCACATGAGGAGTTACTGAGTAATGATGTCAGCAGTGTTAAAGAAGAAGTAACGCGTGTGATGAAAGTCTTTTAGAAGGAATTTGACGGTATGTCTGGATTTCTGTATTGATCACTAATAAAATGTGATCTGATTGTTTATCACAAATACACTGAATCACAAACACACTGTAACTACACTAATACCACACATAGCTGTAGTGTTCAGGTCTGTTACTGAGCACACTGAGGAACATCCACAGTACAGTCTAGAACCAGTAAGAGATCCTCTGTGTTAATGACTCTTCAGGAGCTAACTGGTAAAAGATATTTGGGTTTAGGAGCTTAGGTTGGAGGTGTGAGGTTCACAGGTGCTCCACCCATTACATACAGGCTCCACCCAATGCCTACTCCCTGACCCACCTGTTCTCTTTAGGAAAGGTCAGTGTGGATCATTAAC
Organism: Prochilodus magdalenae; assembly: GCA_024036415.1. NCBI lineage: Eukaryota > Metazoa > Chordata > Actinopteri > Characiformes > Prochilodontidae > Prochilodus > Prochilodus magdalenae. The sequence goes on from JAMWET010004569.1 coordinate 7,417, forward strand.
ACCTTCCACCTTGCGTCTTGCAGTGTTGTGCTTCACACATGATAGAGAACCCAGAGAAGCAGAGAAATACGTGGAGAGAGACAAAGAGAGAGCTGGTGAAGCCTCTGGAGCATGGGGCAAGAGATACAGCATCCTCACACACTGAACTGTAATTGGAGTCATGTGGGGAAGACCTTTAGGATGGCAGCATCTCAGTCAAGCTCCTAACCCCCACAGAAAATTATTCACATTTAAGTATTATTAGCCTTTCTAAGTTTACATAACGTAATAGATTTCTAATTTCGATTATGGAACAAGCAATATGGAGTGTGCAAACTCGTCTGAAAACTTCAGGTTCTACAGAAGCTAACCGTGCTAACTCGGAAACACGCCAAGGCAACAGTGTTGAGGACCTTTTTGCAGAAATTACCAAGATTAGTTCTACCCTGAATGGAGTGGCAAGCGATGTGCTGATAATTAAATCAGACACAGCAGAATTAAAGAACACAGTGTATCTTCTTTAAAGATATGACTAAAGAGCGTGCAGACCAACGGAAATGGTTTGCACAACGGATAATAAAGACATTATGGGAAAATCAGGTGAAACACACACTAGCACACCCGGCTAATTTGAGATTCACATGGAAGGGGAACAGACTGATCTTTGCGGATCCCAAGAAGGCAGAGGATTTTATCCGAGAAAACATTCAAGGCACGGGAAACTAATGCCTGACTGAAAGATTAATGTACAGGAGAGAGCGGTTTGTTATGGAAGTTTTGGTGGAGATCTTGACTCCGAGGGGCTGCCAACACTGGATGGCTGCTTGAAAAGCGCGGGCGGCCGTTTATGGGATCCACGCATTTATGGGATCCACGTGGCCGTTTATTGGAACCGAAATCAACCAGTGAGGTTTTCATACACTGTTATGTTGGTTTTGTTAACAGTGTTTTTTGAGTTGTCTTTGTTTTTATTTGATGTTCTAAAATGTTCCGTCTTAAGACAGTGGTTTGATCTTAGTTTCTACGTACATTTTGGCAGGTTTGTGGCATTGACAGGCAACGTTAAATTGGGCAAAAGCTAGAAGTAGAGGTGAGCAAAGGTACATCAGTAAGTAATAATGAATAGTGGATTTGTCAACATAATAACATGGAATATTAATGGGTGTGGCCAAATGGAAGAAGGTCCTTACATATCTTAAATCTAAAAAATCAGATATTGCATTTATTCAGGAGACACATTTCAAAAAGGAAGAGGAAGCTTTAAAAATGAAACGTAATTGGGTTGGGCAGATTTTTCGTAATTTAATATCCAGTAAGAGCTGTGGAGTGATCATACTTGTTAACAAAAATCTTAATTTTAGAATGTTGAATCAATTCAAAGATGCTAGAGGACGGATTATATGCGTAGAGGCACTTATTAATGGAGTCAAAGTTGTGCTTTGCAATGTATATGCCCCAAATAAGGAAGACTCTTCTTCCAGTTTTCTTTCATGAGGTTCATAAAATGGTGGAAAATTTGGGTGGTCAAATTATTTTAGGGGGTGATCTTAATCAGACAATAGACAATCACATAGATGGTTGTAAAGGTAGGACAGGCCTAAGTTCTAAGGACGGATTGGCAAATAAAATTCTAATAGAAGATATGGGTCTAATAGACATTTGGACTTAAACACCCGAGGGAAAAGGGACTACACCTTTTACTCCCACTATCATACTTAACCTACTCACGGATAGATTTATTTCTGATCTCAGGATCAGTTGTTGACTGGGTAATAGATTGCAACATTGTAGTGATAGCGATAACAGATCATGCACTGGTGGAATTACATATAGATATGCAGGTGGACAAATGCAAGTTTGGAAGATGGAGATTAAATATAAGTTTCTTACAGGACAAACAATTTACTGAGAGCTTGGGCAAAGATATCACATCATTTTTAGAGTTTAATAGGGATACAACAGAAAGAATAGCTACGGTCTGGGATGCACTTAAAGCATACATTAGAAGTAAGTGTATAGCTTATTGCCCATGGAAAATAAAAAAAAAAACACAGAGAAAGTACAGTTATTGGAAAAGAAAATAACTTACATCCATCCAAGAAATTAACACAGTTTTTAAAAACTACTATCAAGACTTATATACTTCAAAGGGCTTGAGTAGCCTTGATGAATTTAATTCTTTTTTCCACAAGTTAAAACTACCAAAACTTTCTCTAGAAGGAAAAGATAGTTTTGATGTTCCCATAACAGAAGCAGAAGTAAGATTAGCTATTATGGGTATGAAAACGGGGAAGTCGCCAGGTCTAGATGGTTTCCCAGCGGAATATTACAAGAAATATGTAGATATACTGAGCCCAATCCTCACAGAGGTTTTTCAAGAAGCTTTTATGTATGGTTCTCTCCCAGATAGTTTCAATGAAGCCGTAATTTCACTAAAACCAAAAAACCCAAAAGATCTAACTGACCCAGCTAATTATAGACCCATAAGTTTAATAAATTTAGATTGCAAAATACTATACAAAATTTTAGCACTGAGATTGGAAAAAGTTCTGACATAAGAAGGAATACAAAACTGGCCTATTGAATTGTGTTGAAAACTCCCTGTAGTTGGCCAAGGCTTTTAAATTTACAGCAGAGGCTGGAGCTGTTTTTCGACAGGACAGTTGAAACAAATGGTGTAACTTGACCCCTACGTACCTGTGTGTTCATCAGTCTACACTTACAGCTCTTCACAGACACTGAACACCATCTCTGTGTGGGTGTAGACGCGACATAATGCCCCATCATCCTGTAATGTATAAAGTTGCTTCCACAGGAGCCTGTGAAGGCAGTGGCCCTCAAGCTGAAGAGACACTGGGTGATGTAACAGGACAATGACCCAAAGCACACAAGTAGACCACCTACAGAACGTCTGGAGAAGAAGACCTGTGTTTGGACTGGCCGAGTCCGAGTCCTGACCTGAACCCTGTGGAGATGCTGTGGTAGGACCTGAAGAGGGCTGTGGAAGCAGGACATCCCAGAAACCCCGCTGTACACATCTCCAGGAGGAATGGTCCAGAGTTCCTCCTTAGCACTGATCAGGTCTTATTAGCAGCTACAGGAAAGTGCACAGTGCCGGGGTATATACAGTCGGTGCTTTCTGTCACTGCTTCAGGCCTTTAGGTCATTATCAATGTACCAGTCATGGTCATACCTAGGGACACCGAGGTCCTCTAGAGTTCTGAAACTACACCACCACATGGATTCCCTCAACACTGAACATTCACTGACTCCTCAACGTGCAGTCAGCTGTACTGACCATGGTCCTGGCCTGTTTGACAGTACATAGCTGTCTGTAAACAGATGGTAATAACTGCTGGAAAGAGAGATAATTAGATCTTTTATAAATGAATAATTAACCATATAACACATCATCACCACCCAGAACACATCAGTCAAAGAGGAGGAGCTCTTAGACTCCACTGAACACGCTTCCTTCCTCAGGTTCTTTATCAGGCAGTGCTGGGACTGAACACTGATCAGCTACCATGCTGCCGTTAGCCTATTTAACGTTTACAGCACTTGTAGGTACGTATGAGTCTTAAACACACATACTGTATTTACTACAGTCATAGACCTTTAGAACACCACAGTGTCCACCTGAAGTCTGTATGATCTGGTACAGGGGTTAGATTTAGAGTCCTGCTGGGGTTAAGATGTTCTTCTCTCTTTTCTATCAGGTGGAGTTTATTCAGTCTCTCCACTGGACACTGAGAAGCAGGTTTCAGTGGGGGACAGTGTCACCCTCTCCTGCATATACAGCAGCAGTGATGTGTACAGGATTCACTGGTATCACCAATATCCCCCGTTTAACCTGGACCTGATCCTGAGCATATATGAATCGGGGGTATGAGTGGTTCTCCACCTCCTAGGTTCTCTGCTAAGGTTCAGAATAAACAAGTGGATCTGGAGATCTCCTCTGCTGCAGAATCAGACTCTGTACTCTACTACTGTGCTCTGGAGCCCACAGTGACTATAAACCCAGCTACGCTGTACAGAACCTGACTGTGTGATGAAGTTCTGTGGTTCTGTGTGGGGTTCCTGTCAGGTGTTTCTCTCTTTCTCAGCCAAATATGAAAAATGTGGTTGATAAATTTGACGTCATGAGTTCAGACCACATCACCAGCTTACTCCTGAGCTAACAGGAGAGAGAGTACGGCTGGTATGACTAAAGGAGGGGACAGAGGTCTAGAAGAGGTTGGGGTGGAGTTCTGGGCTGCTCCTGCTTTATGGTAGATTTTCCACCTCGGTGGAGATAATCACTGTCTCTAGAATGTTCCTGTGATTGTGTGTCAGTCTGCTACACGGACCTGGAGAAACTGTCCACTCCTCCTTACAGAACCTCCTCACCTGTGACGTTTGTTCCTGCAGTGACCTACTGCTGCTACTACACACTGTAACTGACTCCCTGAACTGTGACCTCCATCAGTACCAGTCTGAGGAGAACGCTCATCGCAGTGCTGCAGCAGGACACGCAGCACCTCCTCTGTCTCGGTAGAGAACTGATAGGTCCAGTTCAATTGTTGTCCATTCCTGTCTGTTCAGCTCTTTTTTTTGTAAATGGAGACACTAAAGCTTCTGGTCCAGTTTTAACCCTGAGCTGCTGGCTGTGAGTCCGCTCTCCGGGGTCCATTAAAAGAGGAAGGTTATGTTTAAACTGCAGCTGGACTCGCTCCAGACCAGACAGTACATCTGGTAAGACTGACAGTCCGAGACTGAGACAGTCCGAGTACAGTTACTGCTGAGTCTGAGTCTCATATCTTAATATAAACTTTATCAGCATTATTTAACAGAACAAGATCAATTATCTGATCATCTTCCTGATCATCTGATCATCTCTGATAATGAGAAATATTAGATATATTAACTACATCATGGATCTGTTGATTAGGCTCCACCTCCAACACAATGTGTCCTAATGAACCTGATCATATGTAGTTGAACAGTTCCCCCTCATTAACACACAGAGCTGTACTGATGGAGGTCTACCAGCAGAGGGCAGCTCTAATCTAGATCTGCTGGATGGAGGTGAGTTCTTCATTTGGGAGTTATTCTCCTGCACTCCTCTGATCTTCTACCAGATCCACTGATACATGTAGGAGGAGTCTCTACATGCTGGAACAGTAGAACCCAAATCTCTCCTCATTATCTGAACACTGGAACCACCATGATGTTCCTGTGCTCTCTCTCTCTCTTTATCATCATGATAGGTATGTGTTATTACCTACATTCATATCTATGTGGTATATACAGTATATTCTGGTTTAGATGGAGGTCTATGTGTTGGTGGTGATGCGTCTGAGTTTGTACATACAGTATATAACTATGGTTTATTTAATACTGATAAAGCTATTCTGATTATCTTCACAGAGAGCTGTGTCTCACAGTCCATATCTCCACTGGAGGAGAAAGTAGATGCTGTAGAAGGTCAGACAGTTACTCTCTCCTGCAGCTATAAGTACAGGAGTGGTGATACACCCTCTCTGCACTGGTACAGTCAGTATCCTGGAACCAGACCAGAGTTCTTACTGCTGAAATATCAAGGCTCAGCTTCTGTAACACATGCAGATCCTCCTTATCCTCGACTGAACACTAAAGACAATGGAAGTGTAGTGGATCTGGAGATCTCCTCTGCTGCAGTATCAGACTCTGTACTCTACTACTGTGCTCTGGCGCCCACAGTGACAGGAAACCCAGATACACTGTACAGAAACTGGTTCTATGACTGAGGTAGAGTCCTGCTTCTCTCAGTAGGGGGCACTGTTATTACACTCAGAGATCTTCTCCTTCCTCCTGATGTCAGTTCTCTTGTATAGATCCTCCAGTGGAGAACACTGCACTAACACTCCTGTACCTGAGTGATAGTAGAACCACCCTCAGTAATAATTATCCCGTAAAGGAAACACTTCATAGTTAATAGGTCACTATTGAGGAGCTAAGCAGGAACTGTTATTGACCATTGGTACGTATCAGTGGTTTCTAGATATTTACTCAGTAGGTAAAAGTGAACTAATGGTGAGGGCAGTTCACTACTGACTAAACAATAACTACTGAGTCTCATAGAGTAGTACTCAGTACCTGTGGGTTCTTAGAACACCTACTCATAATTTACTGACCCACTAACATAATTTGCCCAATAGCTGAGTCCTACAAGGTTCCTGGTGAACTGCTGGTACTGAACCACTCTACACAGTGTGCGGTATCTAACCTATGAAGGACTATATCCTCCGTTATTATGAATTATAGGAACAGGTTTCCTCAGCACCACACCGTACTGTACTTACTGGTGTCCCTCATGTGTCTGTTCCAGTCTGCAGCTTTAACAGGGTGAAGGAGTTCACCTACAAACAGGACAGTGGGTACAGGATTACAGTGTTCAGTAGATCAGCCTGCTCACCTGTCTTCTCTACCATAAAGTACATCCTGGTTTCTGCAGCTCTTCAAACATGTGACGTTGAGTACATTCAGAATCTGTAGTCCTGTCAGGCTGTCAGAATGTTACTCTGTAGAACCTGGAGATCTGCCAGTCCAGGCTCCCCCCGATCCCCCCGATTGATGAAGAGCCACTGCCAAAGCTGGCAAACAGTATATAGGAAACAGTCCAGAAAACAGAGGGGGCGGGGCAACAGGAACCCAGTCTGGGTGAGAGCCGGGTCTGGGACGGCCTCAGAGGCCAGAATAGTTGGCCAAGTTGTGGGGGCAGACTGAGTGGGGCACTACAAGTTCAGTGGTGGAGCCATCCATAGGCCTGCTGGCACTGGAGGAAAACTACACTGAGAGACCTCCTTCACCCACAGAGACCTCCTTCACCCACACAGAGACCTCCTTCACCCACACAGAGACCTCCTTCACCCACAGAGACCTCCTTCACCCACACCGAGACCTCCTTTATATACAGAGACCTCCTCTGTACACAGAGACCTCCTTCACCCACAGAGACCTCCTTCACCCACACAGAGACCTCCTTCACACACAGAGACCTCCTTCACCCAAAGAGACCTCCTTCACCCATACAGACCTCCTTCACACACAGAGACCTCCTTCACCCACAGAGACCTCCTTCACACACAGAGACCTCCTTCACCCACAGAGACCTCCTTCACACACAGAGACCTCCTCTGTACACAGAGACCTCCTCTGTACACAGAGACCTCCTTCACACACAGAGACCTCCTCTGTACACAGAGACCACCGTGTTCCAGGATGCCTGTGGTGGTGCTGCACATGGAGAGATATATAACACTGTATCTAATCACAGTATCAGGTGATCTAATAATGTACCTGTAGATGGACGTGTAGCTACTGATGATCCTCTTTGATGTTCCAGTGTGTGTTAAATGGACTGTTTATTTTAATACAGGTGTTTATGCAGATACGATCGGGCCGAAGGAGGAGGACACCAACCTTGTCCTTAAAGAAACAGATGAAGTTACTCTGAAATGCTCATATGAGTCGACCAGCAGAGACATCTGGCTTTACTGGTACAGACAGCGTGTTCATGAAGCTCCAGAGTATTTACTGTATAAAGGAGCCAAATCACGCAGCTGGGACAAGAGTACCCCCACTGACCCTCGACTTAAAGCAGAGACCACCGACACATCTACTGGACTCACTATCAGTGGACTACAGCTCACAGATACAGCTCTCTACTACTGTGCTCTTTGGAGCCCAGTGATACAAAGTCTCTGAGATGCTTTACAGAAACTCACACACCTTCTGTTTGCTTTGAACACAAGGAGATCAAAGTCCCATCCAAACCACAATGTATGATCTGATGTTCCTCTCTCTCTGAAATGACTGAGGTTACATTTCTGAGGGTAAATACAGTAAACAGTGAGTACAGGTGTGTCAGACACAGGATACAGTCTCAGCTGCAGTACCCATCGTCCTCACAGCCACAGGAATTAAAACACTCCAACAGGAATATTCCAGGATTCTGAGGAAGATCCGGTTAAAGTTCCGACCACATTATTCCAGGACATGCAGCTAATGATTACACATCAATACATACGACTAAAACACAGATAAAAGAAATCAGATAAAAAACATGTATTAAAATAAAAGGTAAGGGACAGATTAAACAACTATAAAAACACCTCATGTTTCCACAGTTTCTCACTCTTCAAAAGCAAGTTTGTATAGGTGAGTTTTCAGAACTGATTTATAATCTGAGATAGAGGAAGAATGGCGAATACTGGCTGGTAGACTATTCCAAAGTCTTGGGGCATACACAGAAATGCCCGATCACCTTTGAGTTTCAGACGTGCCCTAGGGACGGCCAACAAATTCTGAGATGAAGATCTCAAAGAGCGCTGTGTGATTGGTGACGTGAGTAAATCTGCATTGTAAGTTGGGGCCAAACCATTTAGTGCTTTAAAAACAACTACAAGCACTTTACACTGTATCCTTTAGTGAACTGGTAGCCAGTGAAGTGAAGTGAGGACTGGTGTTATATGTTCTCTTTTCTTGGTTCTAGTCAATAATCTGCATGCAGCATTCTGGACTAACTATAAACATGGCAATAGAGACTGGTTAATCCCAATGTATAGAGAATTACCGTAGTCTAACCCTGAAGAGATGAATGCATGAATGACTGATTTTGATCAAATCCGAGGTCTGAGTCAAAAACAACACCAACATTTCTCACTGAAAACTGAACACATGATGACAAATGACCAAGGTTATTAGAGCATTGTTAATGAGATGGGGAGTACCAGCGATAATCATCTTTAAGACAGCCATCCACTTCTTGGTATCCTCAAGACAATTCTTGAGAGACATAAAAGATCCACTGTCATTGGGTCTAATTGGGAGATACAGCTGTATGTCATCAGCATAAAAATGAAAGTGCTGCTGTAGTTCTGTTTGGAACTGTTGTTGTGTGAAGTCTACACTAGACTGATGGTGGTGATGGAGATCTGATGGAGTATAAACTAGTGGGTTACTGTCTGTAAGAGAGAAATACACTCCTCCAATAATCCCACTGGATTATATCACCGTCCACATGACTGCGAATATATGTACAGGTAATGATGAATACTCCATAGTCTCATCTAACACTGACCCGTCTGGTGAAGAGTCTTCTTCGTACTTTGGACCTTTACTGAAATGTTTTGTTTTAAAACAGGAGGATTTTTTATACATGTGGAAACTCATTTCTACAGTCTGAAATAGAGAATAGTTCAGCTGGATGTAATTTCCATGTATCACGAGCACATAGAGGCTTACTGTGAAGACCTG
>JAMWET010004570.1:0-68480 GCA_024036415.1 Prochilodus magdalenae
GAACAGGAGCAAATTTTAGGATGGTGCTACCTGTCGGGTTCAACATATCACCAGTTAAGGCACTGTCTCTCAACTCTCTTCACCTCCCTCCTCAGTTCTTACCAGTCTAGAAGACATGTTGTGAGTTTGGTATTAAACCTCATGCCTTTACTCGCCAACAGCATCTTCAGTGATGGAAAGCAGCGCCAGTGTTAACTCTTCATTTGTTTCTATTTATTCACTTATTTTGTTTGTTGTTGTTGACTGTGGTTTATTGATTTGATCATTGTAATCGTTGCTTGCCAAGAACTTCAGCCATTGTTGTGGTAACAGTTCCTGGCTACTTGAACTTAATCAGACTTTAACCAGGAGCAGAACCTTCAATGTGACTGACAAGAGATCAGCAAGCACTGTCCTTCTGTTTCTTCATCCTTTCATGTTGGACTGATTTGACTTAACGCTACACTATCACCTCCTGAAGTACAAAGTGGTAAGATAATAATAATAATAATCCATAATCTAAAGCTTCCCCTAAATGCATCTTCCAAGTGGTGACGCCATAGCTTAAAGTCACTCCCAAGTTGCTGCTTCACCTTCTATAAAGTCAGAGAAATAGCTCACCTGCCGCTGCACAGTTTGTGTTAGTTATCCTCTAGTCCTTCACAAGAAGCTGCCCACAGGACACTGCTGGCTGGATGTTGCTGGTTGGTGGACTACTCTCAGCACTGCTGAGAGCTTTAGCTTTTAGATTCTGGTGATCTTTCTTTTTATAGTCATACCATAAAGATGGAGTTTATCACTGTAATAAAAAAGAATTGTTTCTCTACCTAAAGTTGGCCCAGGCTATAAGAAGATTGCCAACACTCTGAAACTGAGCTGCAGCACAGTGACCAAGACCATACAGCGGTTCACTCAGAACAGGCCTCGCCATTGTCGACCAAAGAAGCTGAGTGCACTTGCTCAGCATCATATACAGAGATTGTGTGTCAAGCGTGTGTGGTGGCAACCAGGTGAGGAGTACAAAGAGTGTGTCTTTCCTACAGTCAAGCATGGTGGTGGGAGTGTCATGGTTTGGGGCTGCATGAGTGCTGCTGGCTGTGGGGAGCTACAGTTCATTGAGGGAACCATGAATGCCAACATGTACTGTGACATACTGAAGCAGAGCATGATCCACCTCCCTTCAGAAACCGGGTCGCAGGGCAATATTCCAACATGATAACGACCCCAAACACACACCTGCAAGACGACCACTGGCTTGCTAAAGAAACTCAGGATAAGGTGCTGGACTAGCCAAGCATGTCACCAGACCTAAACCCTCATGAGCATCTGTGGGGCATCCTCAAATGGAAAGTGGAGGAGTGCAAGATCTCTAACATCCACCAGCTCAGTTATGTTGTCATGGAGTAGTGGAAGAGGATTCCAGTGGCAACCTGTGAAGTTATGGACAATAATGGTGGCCACACAAAATATTGACACTTGGGGCACAATTTGGCCATTTTCACTTAGAGGTGTACTCACTTCTGTTGCCAGCCTTTTAGAGATTAATGGCTGTGTGTTGAGTTATTTTGAGGGCACAGCAAATTTACACTGTTATACAAGCTGTACACTGACTACCTTACATTGTATCAAAGTGGCATATCTTCAGTGTTGTCCCATGAAAAAAAAAATATATATATATTTACTAAAATGTGAGATACTGTAGGCCTCTCCACCAGCTCAGTGTTTTATAATAGGCAAACTGACAAACCCAGTGTATTTCGGACATTTAGCCTGTAACGCCTATACTACAACTAGTGTTACTGAGAAATACAGTTTTAATCTGGAACTTTATTAATATAATCCTATTCAGGACACATGGTTCTTCAGGAAAGTAGCTGAGTGGAGTGTAGCACTGATGCCAGCAGCAGAGCCCGTTTCAGTCTGAACAAAAGAAACATCAGCTACAGCAGCACTGAGCTCCTACAATTCAGTGTCCTGATGGAGGGTGGGGTTGATAGACTGGGACTTTATTCTGTGGTTCACAGTGCTGAAGCTATTAACACCACCTCTACAGAGACACTGCAGTGAGTTGTACTGCTGTTTTAAACCACTGGGGGCAGCACACAGCTATGAGTAGCCTTCTCCAGCCTGGGCACCAAGTTAATTTCCTTCAATAAGAATCTGCAGGTTTTAACTTCATCATCATGGTGTTCAGTTTAAAAATAATTCTCCACACTAATAATTCTTTCTACATCAAACTAGTTCAGTCTGTTTCATCACTTAGTAAAGTTGGGGTTACTGATAAAATGTCAGACTGACAGCATGATGGATGCAGCAGAGTGGAAGTTCTCTCATTGTGTAGCAGGAACACCATCAGTGTGTTTTCTAGAGTAATATACTCATAATCAGCGCATGTTTATACTTATAAGCAGTGTGGGTTTTTAGTTCACAGTGCCGACAATAAGAGCAACATTGTATGTGTAATTCATAAACCTACCTGCTTTTTTGTTACTATACATTATATGTATTAAACATTATAATTTCTAAAATTTGTCTTAGATGGTTAATGACAAATAAGTTTTGTATATAGTTTCATCTTTGTGGTATTTTCTCTAATTTCCTCTTTTATTAATAAAAATCACAGCACTAGCCAGTCTTTATTCAAAGAACAGTTTATAATAAAAAATGTCACATAATAAAAATAAAGCAATAAACATTAATCCAAAATCTCAGAAAATCTCGTCTTTATACTCTGATCAAAGTAAGGATGATGGTTTGGATGGAATAAGTTGATAGGCCAGTAAATGCTGGTAAAAGCTGGTAAAGCTCAAAGAAAGTGTTAAACATTTCATCTGTAGCTGTAAGTTGTTTACATAAACATTTAGATTTGTGATCTATAATAAAGTCATTTCCTGCGTTTGAAGAGGTTCGTCTGTAATTTCCTGAGGAAAGACACTGGCTGTGGTCTCTCAGTCACATGATTCATCTCTGTCTGAGGCTCCTCCTCCTCCACGTCATCATAGTCTGTAAAATAAGAACATTAATCTCAAATAACACGTCTTTATTTTATAGCACACTGTATGTCCAACCCAGTACATACAGCACTATGTAGGATCTGTTCAGTACTGCAGACTGAAACTCAGATCAAGCTGGTCATTAAAGTCAACCTGAAATCAAAAAGGACCTTTATACCTTCTTAGTTCATGTGTCTGATCATATTCAGCTCAGTTCATCACATCACATCACTTATAAAGCTGAATTCTTCTTTACCTGTAATCTTCTATCAGAATGTAACACTGTTTATTTATCATACGCCATAAATAATATAAACATGTTTCAGCAGAATTCCTGTACACAGATTTAAATCTCTCCCTCCACCTTCCTCATTCATCTACATCTGAATGTAGCATCATACACAGCAATATCAGCCACTCACCTTTAACCCCTCCTACATCCTGTTCATCACTGATGACATCATCATAGCTCTCTGGTGTGTCCACTACACCAACATAGGAAGATCAGTTTTAACAGTATGATGTGTTTACTGAGTTGGAGCTTCAGTGTAAATGATTTATCTACATTCAGTAAAACTTACTCAGCATAATGTTGGAGTTTGGTCCAGTAACAGCATCATCATAGTTATCTGTCATGTCTTCTGTCAGAATGTAGATCAATATCATTAAATCAGCATCGGTATCATCAGTGACTGTGTTCATGTTGGAGATTACAGTAGTGTTACATCACTAGTCATACCTGTTACAACAGCTGAGCTCTGATCAGCAGTGATGACATCATCATAACCCTCTGCTACGTCCTCTACACCAAAACCCAGAGAAATATAAAGAATATTAAATCATATTTTATACAGTTATATTTATCAGATGTTTCAGACACAGTCAGTAATGTGAGACTGTTTACTTGTTTACAGTAATTTAATAAAAATAAGATTTGGAGTTATGATGAGAATATGCTGTGGGCACTAAAACCCCCTCCTGCTCGTATGAGTAGATGACCGCTGTAACAGAATGATTCAAAAAGTCATTGTACATATAGACTATCAGATTATTCTATTTTCATAACATTAGTGATGATTTTAATCTCTACTTAATCTAAAAACTAAAACCCCCAAACACAAACACACCTGCTACACCATCAGAGATCTGTCCAGCAGTGATGACATCATCATAGCTCTCTGCTGGGTCCTCTTTTGCTGATTCACCTGAATCAAATAAAAGCAGACTGACTTTACAAACAGTGCAGTCATATTTTACACTGTGGTTTAATGTACAGATAAAATCAGGTGATTCATTAATAAAGGACCCCACTTATCAGACCACTGGTGATGACATCATCATAGTATTCTGTCTTTACTCCAGTCAGAGACTTTTCTGCAAACAGAGGAAAATGAATCACTTTAATTAAATAGAGAAATAAAATCCTGATTCAGAGACACTTTCAGTGTGTAACTCCATTAAGATCCTGCAGGGAATCATTTCTGAACTAGAGATCAATCAAACCTCTAATCAGAGAGACACACTAGACTCACTGTTAAAGAGAGTTTCACTCTGAAACAATAAAGAGCTGTAAGTGATACTAGAGAACATGAAGAACTGAGTGCTGTGGATCAGTGTGAACTGGGTTAGTTATGGGGAGTGATATCAGTGCAGACAGTAGAGGGCGCTCTTAGACACAACACAGATGCAGACAAACCCCCTTCCACCTATCCCCTACCAACCCATACCCTTACACACCTACACTACCACACACACATTTATTATTATCCCTCACTCTCTCTCTTCATTCAGTCTCTCTCTATCTATCTCTCTTTCTCTCTCTCTCTCTCTCTCTCTCACACTCTCTCTCACACACACACACAAACACACACACACGTTCTGGTCTTTTACCTGAGAGAAGATCCTCATCCACATCCTCATATCCTTCAGAGAAGATACTTCCTGTTAGAGGAAAACAGAACAGTCATGAAACACAGAATGCAGAACCCCCACAATCCTCTGAGTGGTGAGGGTGAGTAGGATCTACAGGCAGGGAACAAGTTAAAGAAGGAGAACTGAATAAATGGGTGGAGAATGTGCAGGTGCTTCCACACAGGTGTGCTGCATGATACAGTTAACCATTTAACATCCGACCATGCTCTGTGATATGTGTACAAATGCTGATCGTCCCCAGTTCACCTTGATCTTGGCTTAAGAAGGTCAAAGTAAAAGATCTAAGTGTCTCTGAAAGAGGGTTTATTGTTGAGGCATGGAGCTTCAGTCCTAAAGTCTGCTCACTGGCTAGTGTTCCAGTAAGAACAGAGACTAAAGGGACTAAATCTGTATTTAGATCTTTGGGAAAGACATCAGTAAACAGGGCTGGACATTGTGGGGTAAAGGTCACATTCAGTGATCATGATACTGGTGTATTACTGTGATATGGAACAAACAGAAAAGGAACTGTTATTATTTTATTTATTATTAAACTGTATTTAACGTACAAAGTCATGGACACATAATACTGGACATATAACACTGAGAGCGCTCATTCATATTGTTATTGACTCTTATTGGTCACCTGCTTATTCAATCACTCACTCTTAACTCACTTATTACTTGGTAACTCACTTGGTCATGCTGTCACTTGGTCACATGGTAACTTGGACACGATAACTGACCTGGTCACTCACTGATTCGGTTACTCACCCAGTCACTTAGTAACACTGACTCATTTGCTCAATCACTTGGTCATTCAGTCACTCACTCATGACACACTTATTACTTGTTCACTCACTCGGTCAGATGGTCACTTAGTCATTCACTCTCTAATGGGTCACTCAGTTTTCACAATTCACTCTCCTGGTCACTCATTTACCATTTATTCAACCACTCTCTTAGTCACTTACTCACTCTGTCATTCATTCCGTTACTCACTCAATCATTTGGTCACTTGGTAACACTGACTTACTTGGTCGATCACATGTTCACTCAGGTGACTCTGAGTCTGACTCACTAATCACTTAATTACACACTTGACAAAGTGACACTTTAGTCACTCAGTCATCCAAAGGTCACTTGATCACTCGGTCAGTCACTCACTTGGTAGCACTGACTCATCTGGGGTAAACACACACTGAATCATCTGGTCACTTATTTGATCACTCACTCGGTCACTCGGTCGGTCACTCCAACTTATCAACTGGTCACTCATTTGATCACCCACTCGGTCAATCGGTCACTCGGTCACTCGGTCAGTCACTCACGACTTATCAACTGGTCACTCATTTGATCACTCACTCGGTCACTCGGTCAGTCACTCACGACTTATCAACTGGTCACTCATTTGATCACTCACTCGGTCATTCGGTCAGTCACTCACGACTTATCAACTGGTCACTCATTTGATCACCCACTCAATCGGTCACTCGGTCAGTCACTTACGACTTATCAATTGGTCACTCATTTGATCACTCACTCGGTCAATCGGTCAGTCACACACGACTTATCAACTGGTCACTCAATCAAACGGGACTCGGTCACTCGGGGTTCGGTCAGTCACTCACGACTTAATATCTGTTCACTCATTTGATCACTCGGTCAGTCACTCACGACTTATCAACTGGTCACTCATTTGATCACTCACTCGGTCAATCGGTCACTCGGTCAGTCACTCACGACTTATCAACTGGTCACTCATTTGATCACTCACTCGGTCAATCGGTCAGTCACTCACGACTTAATAACTGGTCACTCATTTGATCACTCGGTCAGTCACTCACGACTGATCAACTGGTCACTCATTTGATCACTCACTCGGTCAATCGGTCACTCGGTCAGTCACTCACGACTTATCAACTGGTCACTCATTTGATCACTCACTCGGTCAATCGGTCACTCGGTTTATTGCTTGTCATTTGTTCAATCAGTCACTCTTATTCATTGATGGTTCTCAGTCTTCTGAATCTCCTTCAGTCTCTCTCTCTCTCTCTCTCTCTCTCTCTCTCTCACACACACACACACACACACACGCACACACACACACAGTTGAACCCCCCCTGCTCTCTCTCTCCCTCTCTCGCACCTGCAGCTGTGTGGTTTCTCTGTAAGTCCTAAAATGGAAGGTCTACAGGATGAGACAGTTTAACTTCAGCTGCCTGATAGATGCTTATCAGCAGAAGTAGCTCACTACACTACATGTAGATCTACTCTACTGTACATTTCATCTAATATACATTAAACTATCATATAACTCATTTACTCTTATAATAACCATTTATCTTCATTCATAAGGTCAACTTAATCCTTACTGGCATGTTCTTAGGAGAACAGAAGTTTACATCTGCAGATGTGTTAATACTTTTTCATTGTTTCACTAATATTAACACAAAACTCACATAAAAACAAAAACGTTAGTTTAATAACAAAAGAAAAACACATCATATAGTCATATCTACATTCAGCACTCATCTGAACCCCAGTCTACTGTAGTTACTCAGTAATCAGCTGTGATCAGCTGCTGACTGTAAATATGGGGTAAGGAGAAGTAAGTAGTAACTGGATATTTTATTTTATGTTGTGTTTTTTCTATACTCAGTGGAAAAGGTGAGAATAGTGAAAAGCAACATTGACCCAAATGAAGACACACCGGAGGCCAGAGACAGTATTTGTCAGTAGAGGGACGTGTAGTGTGTAAGCTCCTGTGTAAAGGTGATTGTGGTAACAGGGTTTGGGTTAGACTGTCTCCCCCTTCATAAGTCATAATTACTGACATGATGTTTAAGGCTTTATCAGAATTTTACTGGGATGTTCAGCTCAGTATGGTATGTGTGCTGAGGCCTTCTCTTTAGGCCCCTTGACACAGTCCTCCCCTCTACTGACACTTACTCACCCTGGAGTTTGGAATCATCTGAAGCAGCATCGCCCTCATCCTCTCTCACCTTTACTTCTAGAGTATGTACAAGTAGAAGGAGTGTTTTTGGTGGGGAATAAATATTACACTGCACTGAAATGTAGTTCTGGTTTCTGATCAGGTTTAAACATCAGCAGATCTTACAGCCCAGACATTCAGCATTAATGCAGGCTGAACAGGTGGAAGGAGGATTCACTCACCTGGTGTTTAGTGTCTGATGGGAAAGTTTGGTTTTGGGTCATTTGTTTAAAGCTCTGTGGATTTTAGATCACTGTGTGAAGAAGGTGCTCTGTTCTGGCCAGTGAGACGTATGTGTTAATATCATGTGTTAAGTGTTTTGAGAATAAGACTTCTGAATAAACAAAGTGTTCAAGCAGCTGAGAAACCTGTACTACACTGAGAAAGCTGTACTGAAGACATGATTCAGTTTACTCCACTAATCCTCATGTAGAACACTCCATACATCACTCACCCCTTCCAGTCGAGTCATTTCTGTTAGTGACGTATCTGCGGTCGATCTCCTCATAGACTGCCTCAGTCAGAGTTTTACGCCTCCTCTTAGAGAGCACTGTGAGGGAGACAGAGAGGAACATGGAGCCAGTTCAGTAGAAGAGAAGACTGATGACAGATTGAAGGACTAATGATGTTTAGAGAATGTACAGAAAGTGGATTGTAGATGATCTCTGAGTCTTCCTACCTCTCCTGAGCCGTCTGTTCTGATACAACAGCACAACCAGAGACACTAAGACCAGGAGAAGCAGCGCTCCCAGAACCAGGAGAGACACTGGATAGATGAACGGTACAGCAGTTGAAGACGTTTGTGGAGGAGCGCTTGTTCTCTTCACTGGCTGATCAACTGCAAATGAAAACACCAAAGAGAAACTCAGGAGAGCAAGGAATCTAATCAGATACATTCAGGAAAATGATCTAGGAGACAAAAATAGTACCTGTAGTGATGGAGGTGGTGGAGGTGAAAGTTGTTGTGGGTGTAGTAGTAGAAGGCACAGATATGTCTATAAACACAAATAAAAATAAACAACAACAAAACATAAAAAACAAACATTCACTAAAATAATGGCATTTTAACTGGGAACATCAGACTATATTCAATTTATGAACTGTCTATGTCAATTGAATCAGTGTTGTCCTTTAAAGCAGCCTTGTATCTGTTTTGATATGCAGGTAAAATTGTTTTGACTGAAATTAGAAACTCCACAATCCAGCAGACTTCTCTCACTTAAACAGGTGACTCCAGCATCCTGCCTGTGGGAGCAGTCAGTGTGGCTCTTCAGGGAATGAGGACAGTCCCACAGGTGAATCTCATTCCCTCTACACTTCACATTATTCAGCCAGACAGGCCCTGAACCAGCTCCAAAGACAGAACTCCCATCAGCACTCAGCGCCGGCCCACAGCCCAACTGCCTGCAGACCACCTGAGCATCTCTGATGTCCCACTGTTTATCGCAGACGGACCCCCACTTAGCTTTGTGATACACCTCCAGTCTCCCAGAGCAGCTTCCCTTTTTTCCACTGAGCCTGAGAGGCAGGTGATCTACATCACACACATCACACATGAGGAGATACAGAAACACTGACTATGCAGGACAGTCTCAGAATAAACTCAGTACTATGAAGCATTATAGATCTCTGCTCTGTGTAGAACTTACTGATGAAAATACTAACGCTATTTATTTACTTACCTGAGCACTGTCTCTGATGAGGAGATGACGAGGAGCATTTCAGACGGCTTCGCTGAACAAGATGATTTTCTTTTTCTATGAATACGTCAAAGTAATTACTTTACAGGCAGCTGTTTACAGAAATCTGCTTTGATTATATATTTAATGTTTTACACACGTTCTGTTTATGTGAACTTAAATCATCACAAGCTCCCTACCTGAACAGGTTATATAAGCCACCTTGTCACACTTATTCTGTCCCCAGGGGGAAGATGGACAGTGCCACAGAGTGGAGTCATGCTTTCTACAATTCAAATCATCCAACCAGTTAGGAGCTGATCCCACTCTTGCTTCGGCTCGGTTCTCACTGCCAGATCTTCCACAGTTCAGCTCCTGACAGATCAGAGTTGCTGTTTCATCATCTATTCCATTTTCGCACACGTTACCCCAGGTCCCATTGTAGAACACCTCCAGATTCCCCTCACAGCCCTCAGTGAGTCTGATCTCTTTATACTCTGGGGGGAGACATTTTACTTACACAGTCTCAATGTTTGTAGTAAACAACAGGTTTTGCATGTTTTAAGAAAAATTATTTGAAGAATATTAAACTAATTATTAATGGTATGTTATAATAGGGTTGTTTCAGGGTATTTAAAAATGAACTTCATATTCTTATAAACAGTTTGCAGTCATTTGACTGTAATGTCTATATACACACACATTTAATATTATTGTCTGTCCAAACAGCAGTTAGGTACCTTCATTTATCAGCAGTGAATGTTAACAATGTTACACTACTATCAGCTTAAACAGAAAACTGCAGCAGTAAGTATACCATACCTGAACACACGACTCCTACGTCCTCCTTGTGTCCACATTCGTCCTCTCCACACATCTGAAATCTGCAGTTCCACAGAGACGTCTCATCTCCCTCACACTCCACAACATTTAACCATATAGGTCCAGCTCCAGGTCCAAACTGAGCTGGTACTGGAGCACTGAGAGCCACTCCACACTGCAGCTGTCTGCAGACCACCTGCGCATCCTCAATACCCCAAAAGTCATCACACACTGTCCCCCATGATCCACTGAGGAAAACCTCCAGCCTTCCTGCACAGTCTCCTCCAGAACCAACCAGCCTGATGGAACTGTTAGCTGAGTTAAACTTACCTACACACACACACACACACACAGACACACACACAGACACACACACACACACACACACACGCGCACACACACAGACACACACACAGACACACACACACACACACACACACACACACAGACACACACACACACACACACACACACACACACACACACACACCCACACACACAGACATATATGTGTGTGTGACATATAGAACTTTTCTTCCCACTTTTTATTTGACATTGATAGCATGTCTTAATCACTGCATGTTTGAAGTAAGAAATGTTTTTCTTTGAAACTGAGGATTTGATTACAGCAGGTGAGAGTAAAATCTAATTGCTGTAATTCCTACCAGAGCAGGTGACTGAGAGCTGTTCTCTGGAGCTGCAGTTGACTGCTTGTGCACTGCTGCAGTTCCCCAGATGAGCTTCACTCCCAGAACAGTTGAAACCCGTCACACACATGTGGCTGTGTTCAGGACTGGATGGAGAGGAGCTGGAGAAGCTGAACACAGAGCCACAGCCCAGCTGTCTGCAGACCACAGAGGCCACAGACCCACTCCAGGAGTCCAGCAGAACTCTGTTCCAGTACTCTCTGAGATACACCTCCACCTTCCCCCTACACTCCATCCCTCCAGACAACCGCACTCGCCCCTCATGTAACGCCAGAGAGGAACCTGACAAGGAAAATAATAAGTTAACTAGTTGATATTTAATAATTCACAATTATTGGCAAGTATTACTGTAACATACTCACCGTTTGAGAGCTCACCACTGCAGATGACTCCAGCATCCTGTTGATGAGAGCATGCACTTCGACTCCATGATGAAATGGGACAGTGTGACAGGTGTGTTTCGTTCCCCTGACAATCAAACACATCAGCCCAGATCCGGCCACTCCCCTCCCCAAACCAGTCTGACCCCACCACAGCCACAGCACTCCCACACCTCAGCTGACCACAGAGGACACTGGCAGCTCTCATATCCCAGCTTACATCACACACTGTGCCCCACTCACTGAGGTACTGGAGCTCCACTCGACCAGAACAGGAGTCCAAGCCGTTCACTAGTTGAGCCCCTGTGTGACCTGAACACAGAGTTCAGAGCTTAGATGGGTAACAATTTAACGGCTTGAGGACAGAAAACACAACTCATTGCTTTTATCAGTTATTGAACAGATAAAACAAAACAAAGATATTGAATACCTTTATGAATTAGAATGCATTATTGTTAATAAAAGATTAAATACTGATACTTAACCAGTACATGTTATTCCCACATCGTTCTCATGGCTGCAGGTGTTTTTGCTTATGGATGTATTTCTACAGGAGAAAATCTGAGTTTCATCTCCTCTACACTGAAACTCCTCTGACCACACCTGACCCTCCCCTCTGCCAAAAGCAGCTCCTTCCAGCACCTCCACAGGAAGCCCACAGCCCAGCTCTCGACACACAACCTCTGCATCCTGCTGGTCAAAGTGAGCATCACACACCGTGTACCATTTGTTCTTATATGGCACTTCTAGTCTTCCAGAACATTCATGAGGACCATCTGTAAGTCTGGGTTTATCACCTGTTTTTTTTTTAACACAACATAAATGTCAAATTAAAACAATATACCAGTATACCTACATTAATGTTAGATGTTTTAATGTTGACACTTCTTCATAACTGTAGAAACTGAATATGGCAGTTATGAAAAAATGAGGATCTAATCAAAACCAACTTCTACAAATCTGTTTGTGGGGTATGGCAAAAGACAAAATAAAACGCATGTTAATATAAAACTCAACTTACCCGAACAGACCACTCCAGCAGTTGCTGTGTAACAATAATCGGATTGTGTGCCAGCAAAACACTTCATCAGTGACGACTCTGATCCTCCACAATTCGCATACCCCTTCTTCACTGACTGGGTTCCTGGTTCAGAAGTAATGCTTAGAGCGTCCATACAGCCCAGCTCTCTACACAGCACTGCAGCATCAGTCATATCCCAATAATCACTACACACTCCTTTCCACTGTCCACTATCATAAACCTCCACTCTCCCAACACAGGGACTCCCACCACCAAACAACCTCACACTGCCTGTACAACAGACCAAGAGAGAGAGAGAGAGAGAGAGAGAGAGAGAGAGAGAGAGGGAGAGAGAAGGAGGGGGGAGATTTGGGTTAATAACTGACCATAAACTCAATTTCTAGTCTTTAAAACTTGTACAAATTGTTTTACCTTTTTTTTTACTCTTTCACTAATTAACTTTTACTCTTTCATTCAGAGTCAAAGAGCTACTCACTGTACTGTACTACTCACTGTACAGGAAACACTGAAACGTCCGGTTATGATGTAAACTGTTTGTATGATTTATTGCAAAACAATATACCAGAATACCTAAATAAATGTTAGATTGTTTTAATGTTGACACTTCTATTATAACTGTAGAAACTGTATATGCAGTTATGAAAAAATGAGGATCTAATCAAAACCAACTTCTACAAATCTGTTTGTGGGATATGGCAAAAGACAAAATAAAACGAATGTTAATATAAAACTTAACTTACCCGAACAGACCACTCCAGCAGTTGCTGTGCTACAATAACTGGATTGTGTGTCAGTAAAACACTTCGTCAATGACGACTCTGATCCTTCACAATTCGCATACCCACTCTTCACTGACTGGGTTCCTGATCCAGAAGTAATGCTTAGAGCGTCCATACAGCCCAGCTCTCTACACACCACTGCAGCATCAGTCATATCCCACTTATACATACACACTCCTTTCCACTGTCCAATACTAAACCAGCCTCCACTTTCATAAACCTCCACTCTCCCAGCACAGCGACTCCCACCCACCAACCCCACACTGACTGTACAACAGAGAGAGAGAGAGAGAGAGAGAGAGAGAGAGAGAGAGAGAGAGAGAGAGAGAGAGAGAGAGAGAGAGAGAGAGAAGGAGGGGGGAGATTTGGGTTAATAACTGACCATAAACTTGATTTCTAGTCTTTAAAACTTGTACACATTTTTTTACCCTTTTTTTACTCTTTAACTAATTAACTTTTACTCTTTCATTCAGAGTCAAGAAGCTACTCACTGTACTGTACTACTCACTGTACAGGAAACACTGAAACGTCCGTTATGATGTAAACTGTTTGTATGATTTATTGCAAATTATCAAAACACACATAAAACATCCTGCTAATAATAATTTTAGATATTTTAACTATACATGCGTTATTCCTACAGAGAGTGAAAACTTACCAGCTGTGGAGAGAGTGATTGTGGAGAATAAAAGAATGAGAGCCACACAGCTGTCCATCTCCCTCTGACCTGCACACAGTCCGTTCAACTCAGCAGCAGAACAAGCTTCACCTCCTCTACCCCAGAGAGACTGAAGATACTGAGAGAGAGAGAGAGAGAGAGAGAGGGGAAGGGAGAGAGAGAGAGAGAGAGAGAGGGAGAGAGGGAGAGAGAGAGAGAGAGAAAAGCTCCCCACAGCCGCCAATCACACTCACTATTACCTTATTAGAAAGAGAAGAGGAAATCATCAAACACTTTCAGTGACAAATCAGAGGAGGCATTTTCTCTCCCTCCATATATATCAAAAGAGCGTCAGCGCTGATGAACAGAACTCCACCTCCGTCTCTAGAGGAGTGTGTGAGGAGAGACGCTCACAGCAACATACAGGAGATCGTCTTCAAAGACATTAATGCTGCACCTGCAGAGAGCTGATCCCAACACTGATAACCATTTCTCTCTCTCTCTCTCTCTCTCACACACACACTCTCTCTCTCTCTCTGCTGTGAGTTATAATACAGACATACAGAAATAATAATAAAGAGAAATAAAGTCAGACTAAAATCCAGTAAGTAAAGGATCTGAACTGTCAGTGTAGAAGAGAATCAGTGACTGAAGGGTTTTTACTCCACACCTTCTCATACAGAACACAATGTAAGAAAATCAGTACTCAAAATAAACATATAGAATAAACTATAATTTAAATAGAAGAGAATATTTTACCATCATCATTTATTTTCATACTTTCACTCAGATAATGTTAAATAAGCTCTTAAAGAGTCACTGTGTGCTGTTCTCACTGCAGTGATTATTTTATACACCAGAGGGCAGCAGAGCGCTACAATCCACTAATGTCTATTTCCACTACACTCTGCCTCACTGGACTGCTGGCGTCCTGTCACAGCCTCTGTGTCCTCCCAGACATTCAAAATACAGCAACACTGAAATACAGGTTTAAAATAAAAAAAAAGTTTTGATCAAAGGTTAAAACCAAACAGGAAAAAGACTTTTATTTTGTAATAAAAAAGTGTGACAGTAATAATAATAATAATAATAATAATAATAATAATAATATGGTTAAACGTTCCATATTAAATTACAAAAAAGGAGCATTGCTCAAATAAACTTGAGTGAATCATGAACTAGAATCAATCGCTCATGAACATCTTTAAACAGAGCTCTATTTATGTAGTGGCATTTCCAAGGAGGGACAGTTCCGGATGTGCTGCTGAGCTATTTAATGTGTGAGTGAAAAAATAAACAGATCTCAATAAATTACCAGTTTACATAATTATGTACAGTTTATGAACATTTCTCTTTCACTGCATTCACTTCATGGTACAGTCCTTCCAAGTTTTTGATGGACGGCCAGCATGATGATTCTGAAGATGGATTTTCTCCCAGACTACTGAAGTAACCAGCAGAACTGACCAATTATAATAATCACCATTCTGCAGATCCTCCAGAACAACTCACACAAACCAGAAACTCAGTTCCTTCAGCTGTGTGCCATTCACGGTGGAGGTTCCTGGAAGTACTGACACCGCCACTGATCCTCTCTTGGCCATCAGGGTGTGATGTGGACGTCCTCCAACCTCAGTGGACCAGTTCACACCCAGTAATCACAACCACAGTTCTCAATCTGTCAGACTCACAGACCCAGGGAAACTGTTTCTGCTCCAAAGCCTGTGGTGCTGATTCTGCTCCCACATCATCACCACTGTCCACACCAGAGGAGCACAAGCTTCAGACTCTTACTACCACCTGCCTGCATTTGTAGGGGTCAGCACATAATGCAGGTCATGACCCTGAACCCCTCACACCCTGTTTGTGCATGACATTCCAGAGCTTGTGCAGGTTGGACTGTGTGATCAGGTCATCTGGTTTGAGCTGTAGGGCACGGAGGTAGTTGGCCTCTGCCTCCTGAAGTTTTCCGTTTAGGTGAAGGATGGCTCTGAGGTTCATCAGAGCAGCAGCATACTGACAGACAGAGGGAGGGCCAAACTGTTCAGTGGTCATGCTAAAAAAATTATGAGTGATTTTCTTCATGAAGACGATCAAAGAAATCAGAGGATGATGGATGTTTATAGTTCTGACCTACTAAACGGTCTAATCCTGGATAAAGGATAAAACATATCCACCCAGTAAGTCGTATGTAAAAGTGCTGATTCAGTATTCTAGTATGTTGGCCATGGTCGTAAGGGTATGGATCTTGCAGCCAAGATGGCACTTCCACTGCGACTGAGCAGACCACTCTGTCCTCTCCAGCTTCTCTAACAGTGGCTGATGACATCACCACTCATCCTGCAGTCTTATCCCTGATTTAGCCTATGCCTTGTCCAGTGCCTCCCACTACATCTGTGGTCATCTTAGAGGCTGCCAACAAGACTAGCACCCCAGCACTGTCAGAACTGTCTCCATCCCTCATGTCCATCCTGTCTCCTGACCTTTGTATGTCCTGTAAGGAGGTGACTGGCATCCTCTTCTGTTTGCCTACCTGTGTGAAATGATCAAACTGCAAGTTACTCTGGATTAGAGCATTTGCTAAATGGCATGAATGCAAATGTCTCCCTTTATGTATGTCCTCTGTCTATCCTGTCTCCTGCTCTTGAATTTGCCCTGACAGCTGCCCTGGACTGTTTAGTGGGAATTATTGATTTTAACTTCTAAAAAATTGATGGCTTTTGAATTAACAGAATACTTACATCCGGTCTTAAATCTGCCGCTTTCCCATAACGTCTTTCAGCTGCCTCATTCAGCCTGGCCTGCCTAAAAACACAACACACAACATGTGTAGTAAATACACTGCTCAAAAACATTAAAGGAACACTTTTCAATCAGAGTATAGCATCAACACAGTTCATCCTCTGGGATATTGAT
Source organism: Prochilodus magdalenae (assembly GCA_024036415.1). NCBI lineage: Eukaryota > Metazoa > Chordata > Actinopteri > Characiformes > Prochilodontidae > Prochilodus > Prochilodus magdalenae. The sequence continues at coordinate 16,862 of JAMWET010004570.1, forward strand.
CTTGTCAGTTAAGTAGTAGGGGGGTGGTGGTTGTTAATCAGTTTAAGCTGGTTTGGTGTTAATGAAATTAACAACAGGTGCCCTAGACGAGCCACAATGAGACGGCCCATAGAACAAGATTGGTTTAAAAGGTGGAGGTCATTGACTTTTTGTCCCCCCCTCTCTCCCTTATCTTTTCTGACTGATTATTCACTAGCAGGCAGTTCTTGGAGGATGAAGGAAATGATACCAGTGATTCCCTGGTCCTGATTTGGGAGGAAATCCCCCAGGACACCATCCCTCGTCTCATTAGGAGTATGCCCCATCGCTGTCAGGCATGCATACAAGTACGTGGAGGCCATACAAACTCCTGAGTACTATTTTGTGTTGTTGCAATGGAGATTAGGTTGAATGGATGAGCCTGCTGCATCAGAGGTATGAGGAAAGATTTTGAGATCTGATGTGTTTGCAGAGTGTTCCTTTCATTTTTTGAGCAGTCTACATCCAACTTCTTACAGTAAGTATTCTGATCTGGGATTTTACTTTAGACCCAGGCTGCTCAAGTATTTGGCAGGTTGGCGTGACCAAGATAAGATGGTAAAACCATGGGCTACGTTGCACTGAAGTGGGGGGAGAGTGAGCATAAGTAAACAAACCTGGTGGTCTCAACTTGAATGCCCTGTGTTTGTGAGGCTTGTGTGGTATCCTGTAGTCAGATAGGGAGGCAGTGTGGGATCTGGGGTTCCTATTCCTTATCCATCAGAGCAGTCTCCAGTCCTACATCTCGCAGTTTGCAGTCTATAAAAGGCCATCTCTCATTCACACATGGAAACATACCTGTGCATATGAGCCGTGCTGAAAACTACACCACACTGACCTGAAAGGTGAAGTGGTGGGAGGGAGTTAAATATCTGGAGATGCAGTGGCGGCTGCTGGTCTTTAGCAGAGGAGAAGCTCGTTGTCGGCTTACATAATAAAATTTGTCAGTTTATTTATACATGAATTCTGCCCTCCGTTCCTTTTCAAGAAAATGGCCTGTGATCCTATCATACCAAGTAGGCGTCTTTTCCAGTGACTTGCCCAGTGTCCTCTCAATGGTCTTGGCCCATTGTGTTGCAGTTGTAAGCCTTTTCTACACCCACAGATGTAGCTCCAGTTGTTGCCACTAACGATAACAGTTTGTACAGCTGACACATTGCACTGTCCAACTCCATGTCTTTTAGAAAAACCAAGAAATCACACAGCTTTCCCCTGTTACCCTGTAAGTCCTGATCTGAACTTGAATTGGACTTGAAGTTCAGACCTCAGTCTCCCTTAATCAAAGTGTTGGCCATAACTTTTCAGGACACTCTGGAATGCCTCCTCTGGAAACGCTTCTCTCATGTCATCAAACTTCCCTGGATTGGCTATTTATAAGAAGCGCAAACTTTTTAAAACAAAAAAAAAATTTGAAAAACACAGAGGAATCTGCTTCATGAGATTATCAAGGATGGGTCATGTACAGATTTCTGTAGCACTCATGGGGGTCCTGGAATTGAGAGAGGCTGCGTTTTCTCATGGGCTCATCTCGTGGGTCTGATGTGAGACCTGCTGCTTTGGCATATACAGCTTGGAAAGCCCCCTCTGAACACTTCTGTTTGACAAAAGCAAGAAGAGACTCAATTCTTTTCTTGCAGTAGAGAACATCCATGGCCCTCTGCTGGACAATGTCAAAGACCACATCAGTCTCTGAGAAGATGTGTACAACATGAACACAAATTCTAAATCATAGAATAGGTAGAGGCCATCATAGCTGTTTGCCACAGTGCTCATGATCAGTGATGTGAAATTCGTAGGAGAGTTTCTGGGCAACCTTAAACAGCCTGTGGCAACAAAATGTGGCAAACCCTGAGAATGATGCAAAAAATGTTCTGCACTCAGACAAGCATTTAGCCCCCTGTGACCGCACCAGAAGTCTATGTGCATAGCAACGCACCAACATTGCACTGGGGCAATTGCCTTCACTTTGACCTGCAGACCATCGAGGGCTGAGGCCATGACAGCAGCCCCATCGTATGTCTGTGCCACAAGTTAGTCCCTAAAATTGTTGTGCATGTTTTTATTTAATACTTCAAAAACAGACTGAGGCTATCGCCCCTCTGAAAACAAAAAAACAAAAACAGAAATAATAAAGTGCTCCTGAATTTTACCTGCATCAACATAGCGAACAATGACTGAAAGTTGGGCATGGCAAGCAGTATCAGTTGTTTCATCCACCTGCCATCCAAAAAAGGGAGCAGCCTGAATTTCAACTCTGATCATCAGAAGTGGCTGCAAGAGCCGAGATCAAGTCATTTTGGATATGTGTGGCCAGTCCTATTTAGATAAAGTTTCTGTAAACTCCCTGTAATTCCCCTTGTTGGCTGATTCACTACTCTCATCATGCCCCATAAATGATAGCTTCTGCCAGCCGAGCAATGAAGTCTCATCCATAAGGCGGTTTAGGAAGGCCCTGTTTTGTTTGAGTGATTCATTATGTTTTGCCACTTGAATAAAACACCTTCAGTAATTGCATGTTGAATCCTGACCCTGCCCAGGCAACTCAACCTTGCCCAGGCACTCACATGTTCAGTGCTCCTTTCATGCCTTTTATATGCCCGAAGTTAGACAAATCCCCAAACCCAATTCTGACCAGACAGGACATGATCCCTGAGATGATTTCATCATGAGGCATGGCCAACGGTACATTTTCTGTGTCACAGCACTTCCAGTCAGCCAGCTAACTTTGTCATATCAGGAGAGCTGAAAGGACCTGTTATTTTTTGTACGAAATGTTGAAATTATTCCTGAAGCAAGGAAATATTATAAATGTGTTTTATTTACACACTGAACAATGGAAATGGTCAAGTAATTTCACCAAGCAAATACCAGGAAATGGGTTACAGTTTGTCCTTCGACTTCACTCGCAAAATCCGCAATGGGACTGAAGCTCCCAGTGATTAACTGTCAATCAAAACGGGATTCAGCCTTTCGACTGATCCTCCAATCATCTTGCAGAAGCTCAACATCCAGACCCGCCCACAGCTCCATGTACCCCCAGAGACGCTCAGGCATTTTTGACATTTTAGGGGAAGCTGAGTTTCCCTTGCAGTCTTAGAGAATCTGCCACTGGTCTGTAAGTACAAAGCAAAATTAAAAATTAACAAACAACAACCACTAACCGATATTAACCAACATTCCTTACATTCATTACATTTTCCCTATAACTCTACAGATTATTAAAAATAAATAAATCCTTCAAAATCCTGCAGACTCCTCTGACCTGCACAGGTGACTCCAGCGTGCTGCCTGTGGGAGCAGTCAGTGTGGTTCTTCAGGGAATGAGGACAGTCCTACAGGTGAATCTCATTCCCTCTACACTTCACTCTGTTCATCCAGATAATCCCTTCACCAGCTCCAAACACAGAACTCCCATCAGCACTCAGGGCTGACCCGCAGCCCAGCTGCCTGCAGATCACCTGAGCATCCCTGATGTCCCACAGATCATTACACACAAACCCCCACTGATTGTTATGATACAGCTCCAGTCTCCCAGAGCAGCTTCCCTCTCCTCCACTCAGCCTGAGAGGCAGGTGATCTACACACATGAGGAGATACAGAAAAACTGATTATGCAAGGCACTCTCAAAATAAACTTCAGGACAGCTATGAACAACAAGACTGATACAAAGTCTAATACATGTGTGAGGAGGAGGAGTAACACCTGTGATTAAAGCTGTATGTAATATTGAATATAATAACTCAAGAGTCCTTACTTGTGCACTGTCTCTGATGGGGGGACAAAAAGCATCTCGGACTGCTTCCCTGCTCATGGTGACCTTCCCTATCTACGAAATTGCAAAAATAACATTAAGTTGCGAAAATGAATTTGCTTTAATTGGGCATTTTAATGTTACAGGTGTCTACACATTCTATTCAGGTTCCCATACAAAATCAATATAAGTGGCCTACCTGAGCAGGTAATGCGAGCAACCTCGTTTCTATTGTCACAGTTGTTCTGTCCCCAGGGTGAAGATGGACACTGCCACAGAGTGGAATCATGTTTTCTACATTTCACATCATCCAGCCAGTTAGGAGCTGATTCCACTCTTGTTCTTCCCCAGGACTCACTGCCAGAACTTCCACAGTTCAGCTCTCGACAAACCACACTGGCTGTTTCTTCAGTCATTCCATTTAAACACACGTTACCCCAGGACCCATTGTAGAACACCTCCAGATTCCCCTCACAGCCCTCAGTGAGTCTGAACTCTTTATACTCTGGCGGGAGGATGACAAACACATTTTAGGATTTTTTCTTTTATTTAGTATGCAGTATTGTCTTCTAACAAAAGTTGATCACTTTCCTTAAACTTTCCTAATATGATTTTACCTGAACACACGACCCCTACGTCCTCCTTGTGTCCACACTCATCCTCTCCACACATCTGGAATCTGCAGTTCCACAGAGACGTCTCATTCCCCTCACACTCCACCTCATTCAGCCATATGGGTCCAGTTCCAGGTCCAAACTTGGCTGGTACCAGGGTACGGAGGGCCACTCCACACTGCAGCTGTCTGCAGACCACCTGCGCATCCTCAATACCCCACAAGTCATCACACACTGTTCCCCATGAGCCGCTGTGGAAAACCTCCAGCCTTCCTGCACAGTCTCCTCCAGAACCAACCAGCCTGATTAAGCTCTGGGCTAAGTTAAACTTACCTACACACACACACACACACACGCACACACACACACGCACCCGCACACACACACACACACACACATACACACACGCACGCAAGAATGATAAAATACATTTATTTAGATGCACATCCTTTGTATCTGTTTCATGAGTTCTAAATAATGGATTCTAATAATAATAATTAAAAGAATAATCTCACAATGTTTAAATAAATAATTTAGTTTAGGAAATCTGAGTGAATGAGGAGAAGCTGTCCTGGAATCATGACAAAGTGATGAGAATAATGTTAACATGAATTTTAAAACATTTATAAAACAAAGATTTATATAAAGAGATACAGGGTTAAAGGACACAATGGGCCTTTGTAAGCCCACTAAGGAAATTTACACAGACACTAAGGACTCTATTTTTATACTTTCATACTTTATAGTGTATCTTTGTCTTTATATGTATCACTCCATCTTGTTCTTCTCGGTTACTTCTGTATATCTTTTGCTACTGGATGCCTTGAATTTCTCTCTGGGATCAATAAAGTATCTATCTATCTATCTATCTATCTATCTATCTATCTATCTATCTATCCAGACAAAATAATTAGTCTTTGTTCTTTGAACTACGATGCAGAGTTAGTATGTGATTAACGTAAGACAAAAATTACCATAAGGTTTAAATCCAGACTCTGACCAGCCCAAACTAGGGCTGCTTCAATACCATTTTTCCCAGTCGAGTACAAATACATAATCTGTAGTACTTGCTGATATTCAGGCCCGATCCCATTTCGTATTTTTCCCCCTCCCCCTTGTAACACAGTTAGTGGTTAAAATCTAGTGGTTAGTGGTAGTGGTTGAAATCTTCCCCCTATGAAACGGGACAACCCTTCAAGAACCGGATGCAGCATCAGTTGTCGTCAGCGGTTTTTATGTAAACAGATGAAAAGCATGGACTTCAGTTTTACACATCAGTCAATCTAACGAGTCACTGAATAAACAAGAGCACAAATAAAAAACTACATAACTTCATTAACGGGCTACTAGCAGTGCTCTGTAGGCAAACATGTTATAGTTCAGCCCCTCACCGCTTAAATACATTTAGAGAATCATACCTGTTCAAAGAGGGGATGACCATGATTTATCATCACCACTGAAAATTTGTCTGTGAAGGTTGTCACGGAAAGGAGCTTGTAGACACGGAAGCCGGACGTAAGTGCAAGTGATTTAATCAAACACAAAACCAAACTAACACAGAACCCAACAAAAACAACAAACCAAAACAGGAACATCAAACATGGACTCAAACAGGGGTGCGTTTCCCAAAACCATCGTTGCTAACTACGTTAAGCGACACAGGTGTTTCCCAAAACCGTAGTTCCACCGAACGTTCGCAAACACTGTCGTTAAGTTGAGTAGTTGGAACTACAGCTGTAGACCTGTGGTTAGAAGCTTAGTTCCTGGTGACGGCGTCATCGATGACGCAGGACGCCAGGTAACGTGTCAGTAAGCTGAAAATTTACATGAAACTCCGGGTACGATCATTTATACTGTCAAATGCTTTGAACGTGTAGTTCCCAACACACACCTCAGTGTATTTCTCTGTTTATACTTTTAGCTGCATTCTTTAAATAATGTCGCTATAATTCATGTGCGTGTTAGCTGTGTAGCGTTAGGCAGGCTCTGCTTTTCCAGCATTATTTCACTCTCAGGTGTTTCTGTGGTATCACTGGTAGAGCAGGAGGTGGGTAAATAGGCTGGTCCCCGTTCAAGACATGTTAGGTTGTAGGGTAAATCGTTCAAGCAAATATAGACCTAGTATTAATACCCAGTCATCACTTAACACCTTCTAATACCTCATCATGTGTTCTGTTTTTTAGACCTGAGGTTTTAGAACTAGGAGTGACCTTTATGAAATAAACTAATAAAAATGTGCGTTTTAATAGAGGGAACAGGAGAGACAAATTCTGATTAAAGGATTAACAGCTGTTGTTTCCTGAACACTGTGTTATGGTTTTGTGTATTTTTTCAGCTTGTCTTAAAATAGCTTATTGAAACAACATGACATTATAGTTACACGTTGGAGTATAGTAATCAAAATCTAGTAGTCCAATATGAATTTAAATATTTCATTTCCAATACTGAAGGAGTGCCAACATGGCTCTTTAAATAGATACATTATACACCTCCCACGACTAGAACAAGGGGACAAAAATGGGTAGAAGGGATGGGGATGCAGGAAGGATCACTCAGGGTCTGTTAAAGAAAAGAATGGCTGTTTATGCCACCAGTATATAATGCAATGCAAATAAATAGCAATAGTATCTTACTTTCAGAGGAGGGGATACATTGTGACACTGGGCCTACTGGCCTGTTGGATGGCCAATTTCTCCGTCCGGTAGGCCATAGTCTCCTCATGGTGCTGCTCATTCTGTTCCCTCAGGGCTGCCAGTTCCTGCCGGATGCCCCTCAGAATAGATATTTTTTGTCCCTCAGACTTGAGGTATGTGAGGGCCGCTGTGGAGAGGCAGCAGGATAGGTAGAGGAGCTCCCAGACTGAGGGGATCCTGGGGGGCAGGATCCCCTCAGCAGGATGACCATGCTGTGGAGTGCCCAGTATTGAGGGGCCCTGTGGGGGGTGAGAGATCTTACAGTGCTCGTTGTGGCAGTGCCTGATGTTGAAGGGCCCTGGGGATCAGACTGCAGGGGCCCAGATGTTGATGGTTCAATAGGAAATGGGTGGGGTGTTGATGTCTGGGAGGTGTGCATGCCACAGACATCTATGCCACCTGGGACTCCATCCAGCACTTCTGGGCCTAGGATGGCCAAAACCCTCCCCTCATCAGGAGTAAGAGGTGGCAGAGTGCTGCTTCCACCACCAGTTCTTTGTTGCTCCCTCCTTAGAGCTGCTGCCTTCCTCTTCGTCACACTGGCACAGTCTCTGAATTTATCTTCACAGTGATCTCCTGCCATGTTTTTTTTTTTTTTTTACAGTTACAGTATTTGTAACTGAATTTTTTAGTTTTGAGAAAATGATGTGCTAATTTAGATAGACCTCATCAACCAGCACACTGATTTCTTTAGCAGTAAACTGAGGCTTTCGTGCCTCAGATTTTACACCTGCTCTAAATTGGTTAATTATTGTATGATCACCCTGGAAGTAAAAAAAAAAAAGCAGAGCATAACTGACACTTTGAATTTGCCCTTCTTGTGTATGTGTGAGTGTTTCACAGCTTATGAAAAAGATGTTTCAAAGTTAATCTTTATAAGAAACATTTATCAAGGGGACAACACTGACATCTTTACAATGCTTTAGTGAGTAAATTAATAATCACTAAGAGCTTTCGTTGTCCTTATGAAAAAGGTGGGAAGAACACTTCAACTTCGAACCCGCGTCTGCATGCATGAGAAACTGATCACATCGCTATCGCACGGCGGTTTCATCAGATTAGCCCACTGTGCCAGAGCCTACAAAAGCATCAGTGTGGCTAAGTTCTTCCATTTGTTTCTTTTAAAAGAAGCTTTACATATTATCACGTTCATAATGATAATGATAATATTTATTATTATTATTATCTTTTTTATTAGCATTTGATTGTTGATTCTATTAATTTTATATTTGGATTTTTATAATATGAATAAACATGGGTTGCCAAAATAATGTGTTCATTACGTGATTTCGGTCACAACTATCATTTTGGTTTAATCTCGCCGGTTTGTGAGTTTTAACACAGTTTCCCGCTGTGAAAGTCCGACCGAACACATCTGGAAACATGGTGGTTCGAGCTATGGTGGTTCAAACCAACATGGTTCAAACTACTGTGGTACTAACAAAGTACGACGCTTTCGGGAAACGGTCGTACTTCAGATGTTTGTTAGTTTAACGATGCATCGGACCACGTTAGTTCAGTGCTAACCTCCGTCGTTGTACGGGAAACGCACCCCAGATTCTAAGATCATAAAACAACTCCTAGACACCAACGTAATACAAGAACACAAACCTACTCGGAGAAGACAAACAAAGTCCATGAAAACCAAACTAACATGAAAACAAAACATGAACATCAAACAAGGACTCAAACACTCTATTCGAACACAAAACACCAAGCAACCACACAGGGAACAACAGGCCATATAAAAAGACAAAGACTAACACGGAACACCTGGGAAGGGGCGGGGCTACAAACACGGGACCTAGAGGGCGGAGACAAGAGGGGCACATGACCAAAACAGACAGATGCACATGGGGCACGACAACAAAGGTCACATGACCTAAACAAACGCGCATGGATGGGGACAGGCAGACAGACAGACGTGACAAAGGTGAACTTTGATAATTCGCAGGGCTTTAACAAGGCCAATGTTAAATGAACAGTTAAATGAGTTGTGTTCTATATGAGCACGGCTGTAGCTGTGTTGAACAATAACAGAGTACACAGAGAAACAGGTGGACTGCAGTCTGTAACTGTAGAACTACAAAGTGCTCCTATATAGTGAGTGGAGCTGATCAAATGGACAGTGAGTGCAGATACAGGGAGGTGGTGTTAATGTTACAGCTGATGGGTGTATATTTAGAGAAATGGAGTGATGTCATACACAGATTTCAGTCGTTATTTCACCACCCATTTGCATCCGTGTCTCCACCCGTGTTAGGGAAGTGATGATTTTAGCTCCTTTCTAAACACAGTCTAGTCACAGTGTATTCCTGGTAGTAATGCACTTTTTAAAGTGACCTTTGTGGCCAACTGCCAGTGACAGCAGCTTGAGCCAATTGTTCATCAGGCAGTTCAGAGTATTGGTATGCTGGTATCAGTGAATGACAAGTATGAGTAAAAGAGTTTATTCAGATACTGATCCATCCCTAGCCATTCAGCTACTTTGGCCTTGGTCCGTTTTTTTCACTCAGAGACACATTTTGTAATGTTATAAATAGATCATTTATAATATTAACATTTATAATATCATTTAATGACAACATCCATTAAAGCTAAAATGTTCCTAAAAGTTTGATGTACTCAATTTACTTAGTAACCCACACCGGTAACCACATTTTAGGCTGACCACAGAGTATTTCTTATTGTTATTGTATTGTTTGTTGTTTAATTAATTCATATTCTGTCTGAGAAATGATCAGAATTAGGTACCTTAAATAACTGCATGTGAATACTGACCAGAGCAAGTTACTGACAGCTGTTCTCCTGAACTGCAGTGGACTGCTTGGGCACTGCTGCAGTTTCCCAGATGAGCTTCACTCCCAGTACAACTGAATCCTGTAGCACACATGTAGCTGTGTTCAGGACTGGATGGAGAGAATCTGGAGAAGTTGAACACAGAGCCACAGCCTAACTGTCTGCAGACCACAGAGGCCACAGACCCACTCCAGGTGTCCAGCAGAACTCTTCTCCAGTCCTGCATGAAGTACACCTCCACCTCCCCCCCACACTCCATCCCTCCAGACAACCGCACACGCCCCTCATGAAACGCCAGAGAGGACCCTGAAGAGAAAAATACAACTTAGGTAAAATATATTCTATTAACCAAGAGTGCATTAACCTTCATTACTACAGTACACATGTTGTTTATTAGATGCAGTTTACAAGTTTGAGAGCTCACCACTGCAGATGACTCCAGCATCCTGTTTATGAGAGCATGCAGCTCGACTCCATGATGAAATGGGACATTTTGACAGGTGTGTTTCGTTCCCCTGACAATCAAACACATCAGCCCAGATCCGGCCACTCCCCTCCCCAAACCAGTCCGATCCCACCACAGCCACAGCACTCCCACACTTCAGCTGATCACAGAGGACACTGGCAGCTCTCATATCCCAGCTCACATCACACACTGTTCCCCACTCACTGAGGTACTGGAGCTCCACTCGACCAGAACAGGAGTCCAAGCCGTTCACCAGCCGAGCCCCTGTGTGACCTGCAATAGCATATTTTACAGGAATCAGCTTAATAAGAAACAGTGACAAAGTTAATTAAATATTTTCACAAGGAGAGTTCAAGTATTAATACTTTACCGGCACACACCAGTCCCACATCACTGTCATGGGAGCAGTTGGGTTTGAGTGAAGGTGATGTTGGACAGGAGGAAATCTGAGATTCGTTGCCTCTACACTGAAGCTCCTCTGACCACACCTGACCCTCTCCTCTGCCAAAAGCAGCTCCTCCCAGCACCTCCACAGGAAGCCCACAGCCCAGCTCTTGACACACAACCTCTGCATCCTGCTGGTCAAAGTCAGCATCACACACCGTGTACCAGGTCTTCAGGTGAAGCACTTCCACTCTCCCAGAGCACAGATGGAGACCATCAGCAAGTCTAGATGTTCTGTGTCCTGTGTGTATTAATTACATTAGTACTGTGCACAGTGTAGGAAAATAATAGATTTATGGGCGTTAAATAATAGAGTTCATAATAATGAGTGATTTAGGTTTATGTATCTTTATTGTAAGATTTTTGTTTTTTAACTTCCTTCTTTAACACGACTTGTCACACATTTATACACTTAAACTTTATTTACCTAAAAAGAATAAAACAGATGGCTTTTTGTTAGCAGGTGGAATTAACACCCAGAGAGGGTTAAACACAGAGTGTTGATATATTTTCATTTCTTCTTTTAAATTATTCAGTAAGCCAAAAAATGTATGTATTTTATAAATATAAGATTTTGCTTTGGGCAGATTTTGGAAAAGTACAATCGGGAGTTTTTAAGGGTGTTTGACATTTCTCATTGGGAGTTTAGGTATTTACTGAACAGTGAGTGCAAGCTGTGAGCATGCATTTGTAGATGTACATTGCAAATGTATGTATATGTGTAACCACTATTGTTAAAGATCCAAGTAAAGTAAATCAGGCCTGAATACATTAAACTAATTACAATGAATCTGATATTAAAAATAATATTTAGACAGACTAATAGTGATGGATGCAATGACAGACAGAACCCTACCTGAGCAGATTATTCCAGCATCTTCACCATGATCACAGTTATGTATGCCCCATCTTTGTGATCGACAGTTCTGCAGTGTAGACTCTGATCCACTACACTCCACATCATTCATCCAGATTGGTCCTGATCCTGGTCCAAAGTGGGCTGCACTCAGTGCATCTACAGCCTCTCCACAGCCCAGCTCTCTACACACCACTGCAGCATCTCTCATATCCCAGCCATCGTCACACACTGTTCCCCACTGTCCTCTATGAAGAACCTCCACTCTCCCAGCACAGTGACTGTTACCATTCACCAACCTCACACTGTCTGTAAAATAGAAATGAGAGAGAAAGGAGAGAGAGAGAGAGAGAGAGATGTATGTTATTAAATTTGACCGAACTCTATGAACACTAGGTTTTCTGTGCAGGATTTGAATTACTTCTTTATGTTTATAATAACATACACTGTCAAATTATATGCTGTTGTGTAGGAAAAGAGTGGAACTGCAGCCTCGGCATAATAAAAGTTAACAAGCAGGTTCTATTTACAGCTCCAGTTTGACAAAAACGACACATTCTGGCAGTATTATCATTACCAAATGAACATTCACAGAAAAAGTGAGGGAGATATAAAATTGCATATTTAATTTAAAAATAGCATAACTTTAAACGCCTAGCAGTGCTCTTACCAGCTGTGGAGAGAGTGATTATGGAGGACAGAAGAATAACAACCACACAGCTGTCCATCTCCCTCTGACCTGCACACAGTCCGTTCAACTCAGCAGCAGAACAAGCTCCTCTCCTCTACCCCAGAGAGACTGAAGATACTGAGAGAGAGAGAGAGAGAGAGAGAGAGAGAGAGAGAGAGAGAGAGAGAGAGAGAGAGAAAGAGAGAGAGGCTCCCAACAACCGCCAATCACACTCACTATTACCCTATTAGAAAGAGAAGAGGAAACCATCAAACATTTTCAGTGACAAATCAGAGGAGGCATTTTCTCTCCCTCCATATATATCAAAAGAGCGTCAGCGCTGATGAACAGAACTCCACCTCCGTCTCTAGAGGAGTGTGTGTGAGGAGAGACGCTCATAGCAGTGTGGTGAGAAACACACCAACTTAAAGGCTGACTTCAGAGAGGAAACACTCCAGTGTAATACAGCATTAATGCTGAACCCACCCTCCACATCTATTACACCCTGATTAGTCCAGGACGGTAGTAACTGCATGATGGAGTCGACCTATAGACAGAGTTCATGATCAGAGACAGACGCTGGTCAGTGTCGATGTTGTTGTCATGCCGGGTGATGAACTGGAGAAACAGGGCAGGAGACCCACAGTGAAGCTAATGCACAGGTGCCTCTAGCTGCTCTGGGGGTTCCGATGTGATCACTCTGGAGAAATGGCATTCCTGTGCTTAACAAAAGAAAGAAAGAAAGAAAGAAAGAAAGAAAGAAAGAGAGAGAGAGAGAGAGAGAGAGAGAGAGAGACAGACAGACAGACTGATTAGGAGGAATAAGAGGTAGACATTGTAACTTGTTGTATGAATTGAGTGTGTGTAGTCCTGAGAGTCCTGGAGAGAATTCCTCTGCGCTGGTAGCCCATCAGTGTTATCCATCAGCATTGATCCGCTCATAGAGAAGACAGATAAGAGAGAGAAGTTTGGGTATTTGGTCCATTTATGGAGAAATGTAAATTAAAGCGGTAGACAGATGGTATCAGCTGAATGTTTGTATTTTAAATGTTTGTTGTTTTGCATTTGGTCCGAGTAGCAGGACTCTTGCTTGGCTTAAACTGTGGTAAGGTCTAAAGCCAGACTGAAACAACTCATGAGGAGAGTTTCATGTAGGTGGGAGCAAAGTTGTTGCGAGACCACTTTTTCTAGGATCTTTGGTAAGAAAGGGAGATTGGAAATGGGTCTATAATTGGTGAGCTCATTGGAATCGAGCTCAGGTTTTTTAATTAGGGGTTTAACTACTGTGAGTTTTAAAGATCTCGGTAAATGTCCAAGACTGAGGGACGAGTTAATGATCGAGAGCAGAGGTTTAACCACGCAAGGGATGATCTGTGTGAGTAGTTTTGTCGGTATTGGGTCTAGGATACAAGTAGAGGATTTGGAGGAGCTAATTAGCTTAGGTAATTCATCCTGGGTGATGGGGTTAAAGGATAGCAGTTCGCCTGCTGGGCTGACAGGACACGTGTCATACTGCGTCATTAGATTTACAGTATTTTGGGTTTGTGTTCTAGTATGTTCTATCTTGTGATGAGAAGTGGTCAGCTTTAGCTGTGTTTGGGGCAGGTTTATATTAAGACATTGTTTTTCCACTCACTTTGGAAGCAGTCTAATTTTGTTATATGCCATTTACGTTCCAGACTACAAGCTTTTTGATTGAGTGTGCAAGTATGATAGTTGTGCCACGGCGCGAGAGTTTTGCTTCTAACATTTTTCCTCTTCATCGGAGCCACACTATTGAGAGTTGACTGAAGAGTGGACTGCAGGATTTCAGTTTGTGTGTGTATGTATGTATGTATGTGTGTATGTATGTATGTATGTATTTAACAGTTTCACAGTTCACGGCGTTAGCATGTTTGTTTGTGTCAGGGCTCACTTCAGCTATAATGTTATTGTAAAAGCAGTAATTAATGATGATATGAAAACTAATTCCTATAAATGGTTGTTTAATGTTGTTGATGACGTAGAACAGTAGGCGGAGTGAATGAGCGTGCGAGAGGAGAGCGCGGGAGAAAAAAAATCTAATATGGCGGAGCATGTGGAGAAACAGATGTTTGAGTAGCTGGAGAACAGCATTGGCATTAAAGAGTGGAGTTCATGCTCGAGTCTCTTCCCTTCATTGCTCGTTTCAGCCACACTACCCATCGCCAACTCGACCAACACATTGCCCAAGTCTGAGTCGGACCAACGACTTATCCACTTTACACTGGTGGCAGCGGCGGTCGGCGATAGTCTCCTTATTTTTGGATGTTTCGTGGAGACTCGGACGATAAACCGTACAGTTTGGACTCTTTTATACTTTTCGAAGTTCATGTGAAATGGCGGACGAAGAGCAAGCAGCCCCTTCAGACTCGCTGCGCACAGCAGCTTCCGCGAGTGTAGCGCAGCCACTGGTTCCATTTAGGGTCGAACTCCCCGCTCCGTTTACTGGCGAGGGTGTGGAGCCTTTTAGTTCGTGGGTCCAGCGTTTTGAAGTGGCTCTTGATGTTTCGACTGCACAGGTAGACAAACCGAAACTTCTAGCTGCTAGACTGAGTGGCATTTGCGTACTGACAGAGTTTGCCTGCGCTAGTAAAAGCGAATGACGAGCAAGCTAAGTCTTGTTTAAGCGCAGTGTTTGGGCGAACCTCCCTCTCGGCTACTTTCTAGACACACCTTACTGCCCGCCCTCGTAAGCCGCAGGAGCCTCTAGAAGTTTATGCTGCTGATCTCACTAACCTAGTGGCTGAAGCTTTCCCACAGTATGGTGTAGAGGCGCAGAGCTGCGAGATTTTCCGACGTTTAGTAGCTGGTTTGGACCCTTCGCTGCAGCTCAAAATTCATGAACACGGGGCTGTTACTTTAGATGCTGCGTTAAAAGTGGCGACGCAGTGTGAACGAGCTCAGTTAGCCCTGACGGTGGCAGCACACACACCTATTATTCCAGTGACTGTTACACCCCAGCTGGGTGGCATGACTACCATGATGACTGTTCTCCTCCACAGCGCCGCCGTGACAGGTTCTCTGCCCGTTCCCCTTCCCAGGAACGCTATTCACATACCAGTCATTACCCCTCCCACACTTCTAGGCCCCGTAGTACTCGCTCAGAGATGCCCTCCATGAATCCTCCTGTTAGTGCCAGCACCATTGTAGAACTACTATAATAAATAATAAACATGTTAATAATGAGAAGAACAAAAAAAAAAAACTTATATAAATCTAAAAAAAAAATAAAGGAAACTTATATAAATCTATAAAATCATAAAGGAAACTTATATAAATATAAAATATCATAAAGGAAACTTATCACCAATCTTAAGATGTGGTGGTTTTAACTACTGTACAATATTTTACATATAAACATTTCTACAAATATACACCAGCTCCTCAAACTGAGAACCCCATCTCCTGAGCCACACTGAGGATCCCTGGAACTGCCTCCAGAAGGTCCAGGATCTCCTCAGAGAAGATGGTTTCTCCTTCTCTGGTGACCACGGCGTCGAAGGGCTCCAAACACACCGGTAGGTCAATATGGGAGTGGGGCAGACCTGCACACACCACAGTACCAAGTAACACAGACTCTGTAAGTCACTGCTTGGTCAGCTAAAATCCAGCTCTCTTTAATCTCAGTCGGGTTTCTAGGCCTTAATGCAGTCTAAGAAATCTGATCTGCTGTTTACACTCCCACATCACATGACCACAGTAATGGTTTTCATGTAGTGTGTTATGGAGCTTTGTGTCCATGTAAACGGTCTGCAGAGTTACACAGCTCAAAGTACATTTAAATGATGAAACTGATATTTAAAAACCATAGCCTACTGAATCTACGGGAAGCGAAGACGCTCAAAAAACGTTGTACGGCCGCGAATATTCACCGTATCAGCGCCGAACAGCACAGACACCAGCACGGTTCTGAACTTTTAGCTCAGATTAAACACAAGATATTTCACATATCTCACATTTATCAGCGATTCTCCGAGTATCTGTAATCCACTATAGACATTAGGAGTGTGACGTCACTAACCGATCTGCTGATATGGCGGATAGGCCCGCTAACGTGTGAGTAAGGAGAGAACCGGCACTTCTTTATTCCCACTTCTAGCACCGCCTAAAGCCTTTACTAGATCCACTCTAAAGCGTTTGGAAGCGACAGCACATGGAAATGGAGATGAGCTCCTCTGTTTCAGTACAGAGTTACAGTTTCTAGCGGGGTTTGTACCGGGAGGGATGATCACGGGCCGCCGGTCGACGAACAGATCTCCATTGGGGAGGAGGTATCTGTGGAGACCTCGACCAGCCTGTAGAAGTTCATCCTAAAAAGCGGAAGAGGAGAAAACAGTAAATCAGAGAAATAGAAAACAGGAAATCAGAGTAAAGTCGTGACCGTCTTTAGCTGATCAGAAATGTTTTCCCCAAACAGAATTCCAAACTGAGCATTCTGGAGTTGCTTAGCAGAACTGTGATGTCACAACCACCACCACTGGAACAACAGTACCAGCATGTGACATGAGTTTTTCAGTGAATGTGATCAGTGAAAATGTAACTTCATTTCTGATTCATAAATAACAGTACTAAAGTATATATATAAGTTCATTAAATATTTCCTGTTTGAATTGAAAAGTAATGCATTGTAGTTTATTAATATATATATTAGTTTATTACTACTAACATCTTTGTCCTCAGGGATTTCAATTGAGAGTGTTAGTGTGTGAGCAGTGTCCTTTATACAAATAGGTATTTCATCAGTATACACAGATATATAGATATATAGATATTGATAATAGGAAAAGGTGAAGAATTTATGTAACAGCAATTATATCATTTGTAACCTGGATAATTTTGTAGACAGCCATTCCAGCAGCATTTATAATATATTTAATATCTACAGGCCGGATTAATCCATACGGACAGCTTAGCATGTAGCCTCTATCTCTTCCCTACCAGCACTCAAGTTCAGGTCCACATGCCGCCCAGCCACAGCTCCTAATCTAGCACCAAGTCAGTAGCCTCCCCTTCACTAGGGGCAGTAAAGATGCTCATTTCAGTCTTGGCTTTTGGTCTTTGCTCCCTAAGCTCCCCAGAGAGATCCTTTTTCTGAACCTTTGGACAAAAGCAAAATGCAACAAACAAAAAAATATACGATCAATTAAAAGTACAAGAACCTGCAGTGGCTCGAATCTGTGCATCTACCAGGTCAGTGTGTGGGGCAAACTACAAAGCTAACACAGTGCAAATACCAGCCTCTTTGTTTATACCCATTTTTATCTTGTCTGATTTGTTCCCTTCATCCTTTCCAGGGGAGCACACAATGATAAGCCTCCAGTGAAACTTAAAATATAGAGGAAACATAAAGAAATTATTTTAAAGATCTTTATACAATAAACTACACATCCCAATTCTGGAAAAGGTGCGGCATTTTGTAAAACACAATAAAAACAGGAATCAGTGATTTGTTAATTCTCTTTAACCTTTATTTAAAAGTAAAAATAAATACTTATAATGTTTTAATTTATTTAAATTTATAAGTTTACACAAATCTAACATGTGATGTAACATACTCAAAACTCAGGACAAAATATTCTCTCACCAAGTGTGGCACCACAGGCACCTCTATTTGTAAAGACTGAGTCTTTGGTGGATGCTCTTTTTACATCCTGTTATGATCCCTCACCTGTAATTCACCTGTTTGTTGTGGGAGACTGAAAAAGGTGTAACTTGAATATTATATATTCTATTTCACTAGATTTCACTATTTTATTTTGCCTCTCCTACTCGTATGTTTTTAAGTGAGTTTAATCAAATTATAAATGTTTTATATGTACAAAATGCAATCAAGTTTGTCAGTGAAAACATTCAAAGTCATTTTCTTATACTTTTGCAGGTAAATAAAGGTTAAAGGTCAACCTTTTCAGAAATAAGACTGCTACTAACATCCTTAAGCTAGAATTTGAATTTCTCACTTAAGGACATTCTCAACTGTCAAAAGGTAGTCCTCTGAAGTATGTCCTCATGCTTTGTCTTCCTTATTTCATCATTGAATGCACTAAAGTGATCACATGATCTTTATGTTAAAATTAACACATACATGTTAAACACACATGTTAATTAAGCTTGATTAAGTAAAACACTGTTAATTATGTATTTGCTTTATTTACTACTTTACTGATAGCTATTTACTGTTTACTGATTCAGCAGTGGGTAAACTGGAGCACAGCTATAAACATTCAGACGATGATGGTTTTAGAAACTGTCCTCAGTTTGTGTACTGAAGATCCTCTCGTCTGCGACTACACATCTCTTCTGTTTCCTTCTATTCAAAGGATCACTGTGTATAATCAAATAGGAATAGCAGTGACATTACCATGTGAAATCCTCAGCACCAAATCAGTAATGACTAATAAGTCTATATATGTGTATATCTAAGTTCATTCCATATATATTAATGTTCAATACATTACTGTATGTTCAGTTCAGGCAATATATAATGTGTGGTATATCACAGGTTGTGTTCCCTCTGAGGAGATCAGGAGGCGTGGCAATGCAAAGGGACATGTGAAGAAGCTCATAGGAGGTGGATTTGTGCTGTTGTTGCTGTTTGTTCTGGGTTCAGGTGTGTGTGTGTGTGTGTGTGTGTGTAGGGTTTGGGTTGTTTTATGTGATGGAGCATTCACGAGTGGAAACTATGGCCTCTTCTGATCCTATATATGTTCACTACATATATATCAGTGTCGGTTAAATGTTTAAATATATATGAAATTGTATATTTGAAGAACAGCCAGGATAATATCATCTAGCCACTGTCCTGCTACCTAGCTAGGTGCTCAAGAGAAGCTAAAAGGCCCAACTCCAAAACGTTGTTACTTCAGGTAAGTGAAAAAAGTTGGAAGTAGTTGTTCTAAGAAAAGTTCTGACAGTGTGAAAGGCCATTAAATGAGTAACTCAGATTTACTGTTAGAGTAGCCATATAGCTTACCTATCTAGCAGAGCAGCAGCTATCAGACATGAACTAGCCAGGCTCAGGGTGTGTGCAGTAAATGTTTACATGTGTAAGTAAAACCTGTAAACTGAAATAAACGTCTAATCTTACCTGTCCAGTAAACATTTAACTCTTATTAACTCTTGAAACAATGTTTAAATATTAAAACCCTCTCCTGGTATCTACACTCACTGTCTATTTCATCAACTCTACCCACCATACAGGTCACCTGGTAGATCTACAATTACAGACTGTAGTCCATCTGATTCTCTGTATAATTTGTTAGCCCACTATCCTTCTGTTTTTTAAAGGTCAGGACCCCCACTGGACCACCACTGAGCAGGTATTATGTGGTTTTGGTGTATGTTGAGGACTAAGGGCATGGATTACTGGAACCATGTCCTGTGATCGGATGAGACCAAGATAAAAAGAGGAGTACAAAGAGTGTGTCTTGCTTACGGTCAAGCATGGTGGTGGGAGTGTCATTGTTTGGGGCTGCATGAGTGCTGGCGGCTGTGGGGAGCTACAGTTCATTAAGGGAACCATGAATGCCAACATGTACTGTGAAATACTGAAGCAGAGCATGATACCCACCCTTCGGAAATTACCCACAGGGCAATATTCCAACATGACTGACAGCATGATGGATGGAGCAGAGTGGAAACTGGAGTCATATGGAAAATGTATATTTTAGACTGAAGTTCTCTCATTGTGTAGCAGGAACAGCATCAGTGTGTTTTCTAGAGTAATATACTCATAATCAGCGCATGTTTATACTTTTAAAAAATAAGCAGTGTGGGTTTTTAGTTCACAGTGCCGACAATAAGAGCAACACTGTATGTGTAATTTATTAACCTGCATTTTATTTTGTTATCATGTATTATATATATTAAACATTATAATTTAGATCTCTGTCTCAGATGGGTAATGACAAATAACTTTTAGTTATAGTTTCATCTTCGTGGTATTTTCTTTAATTTCCACCCTGGGAGCAATAAAGTGTAATCTTAATTAACATCATTTACTGCTCCTCTAAAAGCTGAAACTCTTTTATTAATAAAAATCACTAAACAGTCTTTATTTAAAGAACAGATTTACTCAAAGAAAAGTTTATAATTAAAACAGAAATAAAAGAATCATCTGATCAAAGTACGGATGATGGTTTGATGGAATAACTTGATAGGCCAGTAAATGCTGGTAAAAGCTGGTGAAGCTCAAAGTAAGAGTTAAACATTTCATCTGTAACTGTAAGTTGTTTACATAAACATTTAGATTTGGGATCTATAATAAAGTCATTTCCTGCGTTTGAAGAGGTTCGTCTGTAATTTCCTGAGGAAAGACACTGGCTGTGGTCTCTCAGTCACATGATTCATCTCTGTCTGAGGCTCCTCCTCCTCCACGTCATCATAGTCTGTAAAATAAGAACATTAATCTCAAATAACACGTCTTTATTTTATAGCACACTGTATGTCCAACCCAGTACATACAGCACTATGTAGCATCTGTTCAGTACTGCAGACTGAAACTCAGATCAAGCTGTTCATTAAAGTCAACCTGAAATCAAAAAGGACCTTTATACCTTCTTAGTTCATGTGTCTGATCATATTCAGCTCAGTTCATCACATCACATCACTTATAAAGCTGAATTCTTCTTTACCTGTAATCTTCTATCAGAATGTAACACTGTTTATTTATCATACGCCATAAATAATGTAAACATGTTTCAGCAGAATTCCTGTACACAGATTTAAATCTCTCACTCCACCTTCCTCATTCATCTACATCTGAATGTAGCATCATACACAGCAATATCAGCCACTCACCTTTAACCCCTCCTACATCCTGTTCATCAGTGATGACATCATCATAGTCCTCTGGTGTGTCCACTACACCAACATAGGAAGATCAGTTTTAACAGTATGATGTGTTTACTGAGTTGAAGCTTCAGTGTAAATGATTTATCTACATTCAGTAAAACTTACTCAGCATAATGTTGGAGTTTGGTCCAGTAACAGCATCATCATAGTTATCTGTCATGTCTTCTGTCAGAATGTAGATCAATATCATTAAATCAGCATCAGTATCATCAGTGACTGTGTTCATGTTGGAGATTACAGTAGTGTTACATCACTAGTCATACCTGCTACAACAGCTGAGCTCTGATCAGCAGTGATGACATCATCATAACCCTCTGCTACGTCCTCTACATCAAAACACAGAGAAATATAAAGAATATTAAATCATATTTTACACAGTTATATTTATCAGATGTTTCAGACACAGTCAGTAATGTGAGACTGTTTACTTGTTTACAGTAATTTAATAAAAATAAGATTTGGAGTTATGATGAGAATATGCTGTGGGCACTAAAACCCCCTCCTGCACGTATGTGTAGATGACCGCTGTAACAGAATGATTCAAAAAGCCATTGTACATATAGACTATCAGATTATTCTATTTTCATAACATTAGTGATGATTTTAATCTCTACTTAATCTAAAAACTAAAACCCCCAAACACAAACACACCTGCTACACCATCAGAGATCTGTCCAGCAGTGATGACATCATCATAGCTCTCTGCTGGGTCCTCTTTTGCTGATTCACCTGCATCAAATAAAAGCAGACTGACTTTACAAACAGTGCAGTCATATTTTACACTGTGGTTTAATGTACAGATAAAATCAGGTGATTCATTAATAAAGGACCCCCACTTATCAGACCACTGGTGATGACATCATCATAGTATTCTGTCTTTACTCCAGTCAGAGACTTTTCTGCAAACAGAGGAAAACGAATCACTTTAATTAAATAGAGAAATAAAATCCTGATTCAGAGACACTTTCAGTGTGTAACTCCATTAAGATCCTGCAGGGAATCATTTCTGAACTAGAGATCAATCAAATCTCTAATCAGAGAGACACACTAGACTCACCGTTAAAGAGAGTTTCACTCTGATACAATAAAGAGCTGTAAGTGATACTAGAAAACATGAAGAACTAAAATGGAACTGAATTAAAGTAAATCACTTTCCTCATAAATACTGGACACTGGGGTGGAAGTAAAACTCCACTGAACACACATATACATGCAGCACATTTGATTATGATTCATTTAAAATCTGATCTTTTAGTTTTAGAACTGTGTTGTGCTGCTGCAGACAAATGGTGGTCACATGTAATTCAGTACATATGACTGATTAAATATGACTGAACACATGTAATCAGTTACTCCACAGATTCAGTGCTGTGTTTCAGATATTACAATTACTCTCAAACATTAGATTTAATATTTATATATAATATTTAATATATAATAAACATGTTCATAATGAAGCCTCTCATTTCTAAATGGTGAGTGTAATATTTCTCAGTGTAGTGGAGTTTAACACACATGGTCCTCTTACCTGAGAGAAGCTCCTCATCCACATCCTCATATCCTGAATGCTGTGCTTCAGAGAGGACACTTCCTGTTAGAGGAGAACAGAACATAAACACATTCAGAACACAGAACCTCCCACAATCCCCTGAGTGCTGTGGATCAGTGTGAACTGGGTTAGTTATGGGGAGTGATATCAGTGCAGACAGTAGAGGGCGCTCTTAGACACAACAGAGACGAAGACAAGCCCCCTCCACCTATGTTCTACCAACCCATACCCTTACACACTTACACTACCACACACATTTATTATGACCTCTCTCTCTCTCTCTCTCTCTCTCACACACACACACACGTTCTGGTCTTTTACCTGAGAGACGATCCTCATCCACATCCTCATATTCTTCAGAGAAGATACTTCCTGTTAGAGGAGAACAGAACAGTCATGAAACACAGAAAGCAGAACCCCCACAATCCTCTGAGTGGTGTGGGTCAGTAGGATCTACAGGCAGGGAGCAAGTTAAAGAAGGAGAACTGAATAAATGAGTGGAGAATGTGCAGGTGCTTCCACACAGGTGTGCTGCATGATACAGTTAACCATTTAACATCCGGCCATGCTCTGTGATATCTGTACAAATGCTGATCGTCCCCAGTTCACCTTGATCTTGGCTTAAGAAGGTCAAAGTAAAAGATCTAAGTGTCTCTGAAAGAGGGTTTATTTTTGAGGCATGGAGCTTCAGTCCTAAAGTCTGCTCACTGGCTAGTGTTCCAGTAAGAACAGAGACTAAAGGGACTAAATCTGTATTTAGATCTTTGGGAAAGACATCAGTAAACAGGGCTGGACATTGTGGGGTAAAGGGCACATTCAGTGATCCTGATACTGGTGTATTACTGTGATATGGAACAAACAGAAAAGGAACTGTTATTATTTTATTTATTATTAAACTGTATTTAACGTACACTGTCATGGACACATAATACTGGACATATAATACTGGACATGTAATACTGGACATGTAATACTGGACATATAATACTGGACATATAATACTGGACATATAATACTGGACATATAATACTGGACATATGGCCTGATGATTTACTGCTTAGCTGTCAGTAAGTTTAATGGATCTAAATTAAAATCAGGTGTAGAAATGATATAAAGCTGTCTGTCCACTCGGACCACTCTGTAAACTGAGAGTGCTCTAAAACCAAAGCCGAGATTAATCTCAGAGTATATGTAAAATCATTCCTGAAACATTAGAATGATTTTAAGCTCCACCAGCTGAATAATTTGGACATAATATGAAGTTTATTTCCAGATATGTCTTTAGGGAGGGGTGAGAGCGCTCATTCATATTGTTATTGACTCTCTTATTGGTCACCTGCTCATTCACTCACTCACTCATGTCACTTGGTCACTCACTTGGTCATGCTGTCACTTGGTCACATGGTAACTTGGACACATGGTAACTTGGACACAATAACTGACCTGGTCACTCACTCATTCGGTTACTCACCCAGTCACTTAGTAACACTGACTCATTTGCTCAATCCCTTTTTCACACAATTACTTGGTCATTCAGTCACTCACTCATGACTCACTTATCAATTGGTCACTCATTTGGTCCAGCTCTTGGTCTCTTGGGTCTCATTTGGTCACTCGGCCACCAACTCATCACAGGTCACACACTCATTCAGCCACTCAGTCATGACACACTTATTACTTGGTCACTTACTCGGCCAAGTGGTCACTTAGTAATTCACTCTTTAATTGGTCACTTAGTTTTACAGTTCACTCTCTTGGTCACTTACTCACTCTGTCAATCATTCCATTACTCACTCAATCATTTCGTCACTTACTTGGACATGTGGTCATTTAGTCACTCACTCTGTCACTTCGTCACTCAGTAATCACAACTTGACTTGGTCACCTGCTCACTTGGTTACTCAGTCATTTGACAACACTCGTGGTCACTCAGTCACTCACACTGACTCATTTGGTAAATCACTTGCTCAGTAGTAAGTTTGTCACTGAGTCACCCAGTCACTCGGTCACTCAGTCACTCAGTCACTAACTCATCACTGCTCACACACTTATTCAGCTACTCAGTCATGGATGATGTATTACCTGGTCACTCACTTGGTCATTCTTGCACTTGGTCACTCAGTTGTCACAATGGTCAATTGATGACCTGCTTACTTGGTCACAGACTTGCTCCGTCACTCATCCCATTACTCACTCATTTGGTCACTTGGTAACACTGACTCATTTGGTCAATTACTTGCTCATTGAGTCAGTTCATCGCTCCGTCACTCAGTTACTTGGTTGATTGATCACACGGTTATTCAATTCATTTGGTCACTCTGTCACTTGGTCACCCAGTCACACACTCATGACAGACTTATTACTTGTTCCCTCACGTCGTCATTTGGTCACAGTTGACTCAACTGAGTCTGACTCACTAAATACTTAATTACACACTTGATAAAGTGACACTTTAGTCACTCAGTCATCCAAAGGTCACTTGATCACTCAATCATTTGGTAGCACTGACTCACTTGGGTCAAACACTCAATGATTCAGTTGTTCACTCGGTCAGTCACTCACGACTTATCAACTGGTCACTCAACTGATCACTCACTCACTCGGTCATTTGGCAAGTCACTTATGACTCATCAACTGGTTACTCATTTGGTCACTCACTCGGTCACTCAGTCAGTCACTTATGACTCATCAACTGGTCACTCATTTGATCACTCACTCGGTCAATCGGTCAGTCAGTCATGACTTATCAACGGGTCACTCATTTGATCACTCACTCGGTCAGTCACTCATGACTTATTAACTGGTCACTCATTTGATCACTCATTCTGTCATTCGGTCAAACGGTCAGTCACTCACGACTTATCAACACTCGGTCTATCGGTCAGTCACACGGTCATTCGGTCACTCGGTCAGTCACTCACGACTTATCAACTGGTCACTCATTTGATCGGTAATTCGGTCACTCGGTCAGTCATTCACGACTTATCAACTGGTCACTCTGTTGACCACTCACTCAGTCACTTACTCACTCGGTCAGTCACTCACGACTTATCAACTGGTCACTCATTTGATCACTCACTCAGTCAGTCACTCACGACTTATCAACTGGTCACTCATTTGATCACTCACTCTGTCTATCGGTCAGTCACTCACGACTTATCAACTGGTCACTCATTTGATCACTCACTCGGTCACTCATGACTTATCAACTGGTCACTCATTTGATCACCCACTTGGTCATTCGGTCAATCGGTCAGTCACTCACGACTTATCAACTGGTCACTCATTTGATCACTCACTCGGTCAGTCACTTAAGACTTATCAACTGGTTACTCATTTGATCACTCACTCGGTCACTCGGTCAGTCACTCATGACTTATCAACTGGTCACTCATTTGATCACTCACTCGGTCACTCGGTCAGTCACTCATGACTTATCAACTGGTCACTCATTTGATCACCCACTTGGTCATTCGGTCAATCGGTCAGTCACTCACGACTTATCAACTGGTCAATCACTTAATCACTCACTCGGTCACTCGGTCAGTCACTCACGACTTATCAACTGGTCACTCATTTGATCACTCACTCTGTCATTCGGTCAATCGGTCAGTCACTCACGACTTATCAACTGGTCACTCAGTTGACCACTCACTCAGTCACTTGGTCAGTCACTTACGACTTATCAACTGGTCACTCATTTGAACACTCACTCGGTCAGTCACTCACAACTTATAAACTGGTCACTCATTTGATCACTCACTCGGTCACTCGGTCAGTCACTCATGACTTATCAACTGGTCACTCATTTGATCACTCACTCGGTCACTCGGTCAGTCACTCATGACTTATCAACTGGTCACTCATTTGATCACCCACTTGGTCATTCGGTCAATCGGTCAGTCACTCACGACTTATCAACTGGTCACTCACTTAATCACTCACTCGGTCACTCGGTCAGTCACTCACAACTTATCAACTGGTCACTCATTTGATCACTCACTCGGTCACTCGGTCAGTCACTCATGACTTATCAACTGGTCACTCATTTGATCACTCACTCGGTCACTCGGTCACTCACTCATGACTTATCAACTGGTCACTCATTTGATCACTCACTCTGTCATTCGGTCAATCGGTCAGTCACTCACGACTTATCAACTGGTCACTCATTTGATCACTCACTCGGTCACTCGGTCAGTCACTCATGACTTATCAACTGGTCACTCATTTGATCACCCACTTGGTCATTCGGTCAATCGGTCAGTCACTCACGACTTATCAACTGGTCACTCACTTAATCACTCACTCGGTCACTCGGTCAGTCACTCACGACTTATCAACTGGTCACTCATTTGATCACTCACTCGGTCACTCGGTCAGTCACTCATGACTTATCAACTGGTCACTCATTTGATCACTCACTCGGTCATTTGGTCACTCGGTCAGTCACTCACGACTTATCAACTGGTCACTCATTTGATCACTCACTCTGTCATTCGGTCAATCGGTCAGTCACTCACGACTTATCAACTGGTCACTCAGTTGACCATTAACTCAGTCACTCGGTCAGTCACTTACGACTTATCAACTGGTCACTCATTTGATCACTCACTCGGTCAGTCACTCACGACTTATCAACTGGTCACTCATTTGATCACTCACTCTGTCTATCGGTCAGTCACTCACAACTTATCAACTGGTCACTCATTTGATCACTCACTCGGTCATTCGGTCACTCGGTCAGTCACTCACGACTTATCAACTGGTCACTCATTTGATCACTCACTCTGTCATTCGGTCAATCGGTCAGTCACTCACGACTTATCAACTGGTCACTCAGTTGACCACTCACTCAGTCACTTGGTCAGTCACTCACGACTTATCAACTGGTCACTCATTTAATCACTCACTGGGTCAGTCACTCACAACTTATCAACTGGTCACTCATTTGATCACTAACTCGGTCTATCGGTCAGTCACTCACGACTTATCAACTGGTCTCTTATTTGATCACTCACTCGGTCACTCGGTCAGTCACTCATGACTTATCAACTGTGCACTCATTTGATCACTCACTCAGTGACTCGGTCAGTCACTCATGACTTATCAACTGGTCACTCATTTGATCACTCACTCTGTCATTCGGTCACTCGGTCAGTCACTCACGACTTATCAACTGGTCTCTCATTTGATCACTCACTCGGTCACTCGGTCAGTCACTCATGACTTATCAACTGGTCACTCAGTTGACCACTCACTCAGTCACTTGGTCAGTCACTCACGACTTATCAACTGGTCACTCATTTGATCACTCACTCGGTCAGTCACTCACGACTTATCAACTGGTCACTCATTTGATCACTCACTCGGTCACTCGGTCAGTCACTCATGACTTATCAACTGGTCACTCATTTGATCACTCACTCTGTCATTCGGTCAATCGGTCAGTCACTCACGACTTATCAACTGGTCACTCATTTGATCACTCACTCGGTCACTCGGTCAGTTATTCACGACTTATCAACTGGTCACTCATTTGATCACTCACTTGGTCAATCGGTCAGTCACTCACGACTTATCAACTGGTCACTCATTTAATCACTCACTCGGTCAATCGGTCAGTCACTCACGACTTATCAACTGGTCACTCATTTGATCACTCACTCGGTCA
This sequence comes from Prochilodus magdalenae, assembly GCA_024036415.1. Classification (NCBI taxonomy): domain Eukaryota; kingdom Metazoa; phylum Chordata; class Actinopteri; order Characiformes; family Prochilodontidae; genus Prochilodus; species Prochilodus magdalenae. The sequence goes on from JAMWET010004570.1 coordinate 45,267, forward strand.
CTCGGTCAGTCACTCATGACTTATCAACTGGTCACTCATTTGATCACTCACTCGGTCATTTGGTCACTCGGTCAGTCACTCACGACTTATCAACTGGTCACTCATTTGATCACTCACTCGGTCATTCGGTCACTCGGTCAGTCACTCACGACTTATCAACTGGTCACTCAGTTGACCATTAACTCAGTCACTCGGTCAGTCACTCACGACTTATCAACTGGTCACTCATTTGATCACTCACTCGGTCAGTCACTCACGACTTATCAACTGGTCACTCATTTGATCACTCACTCGGTCAATCGGTCAGTCACTCACAACTTATCAACTGGTCACTCATTTGATCACTCACTCGGTCATTCGGTCACTCGGTCAGTCACTCACGACTTATCAACTGGTCACTCATTTGATCACTCACTTGGTCATTCGGTCACTCGGTCAGTCACTCACGACTTATCAACTGGTCACTCATTTGATCACTCACTCACTCACTAGGTCAGTCACCCACGACTTATCAACTGGTCACTCATTTAATCACTCACTGGGTCAGTCACTCACAACTTATCAACTGGTCACTCATTTGATCACTAACTCGGTCTATCGGTCAGTCACTCACGACTTATCAACTGGTCTCTTATTTGATCACTCACTCGGTCACTCGGTCAGTCACTCATGACTTATCAACTGTGCACTCATTTGATCACTCACTCAGTGACTCGGTCAGTCACTCATGACTTATCAACTGGTCACTCATTTGATCACTCACTCTGTCATTCGGTCACTCGGTCAGTCACTCACGACTTATCAACTGGTCACTCATTTGATCACTCACTCGGTCACTCGGTCAGTCACTCACAACTTATCAACTGGTCACTCATTTGATCACTCACTCGGTCACTCGGTCAGTCACTCACGACTTATCAACTGGTCACTCATTGCATCACTCACTCAGTCACTCGGTTAGTCACTCACGACTTATCAACTGGTCACTCATTTGATCACTAACTCGGTCAGTCACTCACGACTTATCAACCGGTCACTCATTTGATCACTCACTCGGTCAGTCACTCACGACTTATCAACTGGTCACTCATTTGGTCACTCACTCGGTCACTCGGTCAGTCACTCACGACTTATCAACTGGTCACTCATTTGATCACTCACTCGGTCAATCGGTCAGTCACTCACGACTTATCAACTGGTCACTCATTTGATCACTCACTCGGTCAGTCACTCATGACTTATCAACTGGTCACTCATTTGATCACTCACTCAGTCTATTGGTCAGTCACTCACGACTTATCAACTAGTCACTCATTTGATCACTCACTCGGTGACTCGGTCAGTCACTCATGACTTGTCAACTGGTCACACTAATTTGATTACCCACTCGGTCATTCGGTCAATCGGTCAGTCACTCACGACTTATCAACTGGTCACATACTTAATCACTCACTCGGTCATTCGGTCACTCGGTTAGTCACTCACGACTTATCAACTGGTCACTCATTAGATCACTCACTCGGTCACTCGATCAGTCACTCATGACTTATCAACTGGTCACTCATTTGATCGCTCACTCGGTCACTTGGTCAGTCCCTCAAGACTTATCAACTGGTCACTCATTTGATCACTCACTTGGTCACTTGGGCAGTCACTCAAGACTTATCAACTGGTCACTCATTTGATCACTCACTCGGTCAGTCACTCACGATTTATCAACTGGTCACTCATTTGATCACTCACTCGGTCACTTGGTCAGTCACTCAAGACTTATCAACTGGTCACTCATTTGATCACTCACTCGGTCACTCACTCACGACTTATCAACTGGTCACTCATTTGGTCACTCACTCGGTCACTTGGTCAGTCACTTAAGACTTACCAACTGGTCACTCATTTGATCACTCACTCGGTCAATCGGTCAGTCACTCACGACTTATCAACTGGTCACTCATTTGATCACTCACTCGGTCAGTCACTCATGACTTATCAACTGGTCACTCATTTGATCACTCACTCGGTCTATTGGTCAGTCACTCACGACTTATCAACTAGTCACTCATTTGATCACTCACTCGGTCACTCATTTGATCACTCACTCGGTCAGTTACTCATGACATGTCAACTGGTCACTCATTTGATCACCCACTCTGTCATTCGGTCAATCGGTCAGTCACTCACGACTTATCAACTGGTCACTTACTTAATCACTCACTCGGTCATTCGGTCACTCGGTCAGTCACTCACGACTTATCAACTGGTCACTCATTAGATCACTCACTCGGTCACTCGATCAGTCACTCATGACTTATCAACTGGTCACTCATTTGATCGCTCACTCGGTCATTCGGTCACTCGGTCAGTCATTCACGACTTACCAACTGGTCACTCATTTGATCACTCTGTCATTCGGTCAATCGGTCAGTCACTCACGACTTATCAACTGGTCACTCAGTTGACCACTCAATCAGTCACTCAGTCACTTGGTCAGTCACTCGCGACTTATCAACTGGTCACTCATTTGATCACTCACTCGGTCAGTCACTCACGACTTATCAACTGGTCACTCATTTGATCACTCACTCACTCACTCACTCACTCACTCACTCGGTCAGTCACTCACGACTTATCAACTGGTCACTCATTGGATCACTCACTCGGTCACTCGGTCAGTCACTCATGACTTATCAACTGGTCACTCATTTGATCACTCACTCGGTCATTCGGTCACTCGGTCAGTAACTCACGACTTATCAACTGGTCACTCATTTGATCGCTCACTCTGTCATTCGGTCAATCGGTCAGTCACTCACGAATTATCAACTGGTCACTCAGTTGACCACTCACTCAGTCACTCAGTCACTTGGTCAGTCACTCACGACTTATCAACTGGTCACTCATTTGATCACTCACTCACTCACTCACTCACTCACTCGGTCAGTCACTCACGACTTATCAACTGGTCACTCATTTGATCACTCACTCGGTCACTTGGTCAGTCACTCAAGACTTATCAACTGGTCACTCATTTGATCACTCACTCGGTCACTTGGGCAGTCACTCAAGACTTATCAACTGGTCACTCATTTGATCACTCACTCGGTCAGTCACTCACGATTTATCAACTGGTCACTCATTTGATCACTCACTCGGTCACTCGGTCAGTCACGCAAGACTTATCAACTGGTCACTCATTTGATCACTCACTCGGTCACTTGTTCAGTCACTCAAGACTTATCAACTGGTCACTCATTTGATCACTCACTCGGTCAGTCACTCACTCACGACTTATCAACTGGTCACACATTTGATCACTCACTCAGTCACTCGGTCAGTCACTCACGACTTATCAACTGGTCACTCATTTGATCACTCACTCACTCGGTCACTCACTCACGACTTATCAACTGGTCACTCATTTGATCACTCACTCGGTCAGTCACTCACGACTTATCAACTGGTCACTCATTTGATCACTCACTCACTCGGTCACTCACTCACGACTTATCAACTGGTCACTCATTTGATCACTCACTCAGTCACTCGGTCAGTCACTCACGACTTATCAACTGGTCACTCATTTGATCACTCACTCGGTCATTCGGTCACTCGGTCAGTCACTCACGACTTATCAACTGGTCACTCATTTGATCACTCACTCTGTCAATCGGTCACTCGGTCAGTCACTCAACTTTATCAACTGGTCACTCAGTTTGACCACTCACTCAGTCACTCAGTCACTCGGTCAGTCACTCACTAATTATCAACTGGTCAATCTTTTTATCACTCACTCACTCACACACTCACTCACTCACTCGGTCAGTCACTCACGACTTATCAACTGGTCACTCATTTGATCACTCACTCGGTCACTTGGTCAGTCACTCAAGACTTATCAACTGGTCCACTCATTTGATCACTCACTCGGTCACTTGGGCAGTCACTCAAGACTTATCAACTGGTCACTCATTTGATCACTCACTCGGTCAGTCACTCACGATTTATCAACTGGTCACTCATTGATCACTCACTCAGTCACTCGCTCAGTCACTCACAAACTATCAACTGTTCACTCATTTTATCACTCACTCGGTCACTCGGTCAGTCACTCATGACTTATCAACTGGTCACTCATTTGATCACTCACTCACTCACTAGGTCAGTCACCCACGACTTATCAACTGGTCACTCATTTGTTCACTCACTCACTCACTCGGTCAGTCACCCACGACTTATCAACTGGTCACTCATTTGTTCACTCACTCACTCACTCGGTCAGTCACCCACGACTTATCAACTGGTCACTCATTTGTTCACTCACTCACTCGGTCACTCACTCACGACTTATCAACTGGTCACTCATTTGACCACTCACTCAGTCACTCGATCAGTCACTCACGACTTATCAACTGGTCACTCATTTGATCACTCAGTCACTCGGTCAGTCACTCACGACTTATCAACTGGTCACTCATTTGATCACTCAGTCACTCGGTCACTGGTCAGTCACTCACGACTTATCAACTGGTCACTCATTTGATCACTCTCACTCACTCGGTCAGTCACCCACGACTTATGAAACTGGGTCACTCATTTGATCACTCACTCGGTCACTCAGTCACTCACGACTTATCAACTGGTCACTCATTTGATCACTCACTCGGTCACTCGGTCAGTCACTCACGACTTATCAACTGGTCACTCATTTGATCACTCACTCGGTCACTCGGTTTATTGCTTGTTATTTGTTCAATCAGTCACTCTTATTGATTGATGGTTCTCAGTCTTCTGAATCTCCTTCAGTCTCTCTCTCTCTCTCTCTCTCTCTCTCTCTCTCTCTCTCTCTCTCTCTCTCACACACACACACACACACCACACCACACCTCACACACACACACACACACACACACACAGTTGAACCCCCCCTGCTCTCTCTCTCCCTCTCTCGCACCTGCAGCTGTGTGGTTTCTCTGTAAGTCCTAAAATGGAAGGTCTACAGGATGAGACAGTTTAACTTCAGCTGCCTGATAGATGCTTATCAGCAGAAGTAGCTCACTACACTACATGTAGATCTACTCTACTGTACATTTCATCTAATATACACTAAACTATCATATAACTCATTTACTCTTATAATAACCATTTATCTTCATTCATAAGGTCAACTTAATCCTTACTGGCATGTTCTTAGGAGAACAGAAGTTTACATCTGCAGATGTGTTAATACTTTTTCATTGTTTCACTAATATTAACACAAAACTCACATAAAAACAAAAACGTTAGTTTAATAACAAAAGAAAAACACGTCATATAGTCATATCTACATTCAGCACTCATCTGAACCACAGTCTACTGTAGTAACTCAGTAATCAGCTGTAATCAGCTGCTGGCTGTAAATATATGGGTGAAGGAGAAGTAAGTAGTAACTGGATGTTTTATTTTATGTTGTGTTTTTTCTATACTCAGTGGAAAAGGTGAGAATAGTGAAAAGCAACATTGACCCAAATGAAGACACACCGGAGGCCAGAGGCAGTATTTGTCAGTAGAGGGGCGTGTAGTGTGTAAGCTCTTGTGTAAAGGTGATTGTGTTAACAGGGTTTGGGTTAGACTGTCTCCCCTTCATAAGTCATAATTACTGACATGATGTTTAAGGCTTTATCAGAATTTTACTGGGATGTTCAGCTCAGTATGGTATGTGTGCTGAGGCCTTCTCTTTAGGCCCCTTGACACAGTCCTCCCCTCTACTGACACTTACACACCCCTGGAGTTTGGAATCACCTGAAGCAGCATCACCCTCATCCTCTCTCACCTTTACTTCTAGAGTATGTACAAGTAGAAGAGAGTGTTTTTTGGTGGGGAATAAATATTACACTGCACTGAAATGTAGTTCTGGTTTCTGATCAGGTTTAAAACATCAGCAGATCTTACAGCCCAGACATTCAGCATTAATGCAGGCTGAACAGGTGGAAGGAGAATTCACTCACCTGGTGTTTAGTGTCTGATGGGAAAGTTTGGTTTTGGGTTGTTTGTTTAAAGCTCTGTGGATTTTAGATCACTGTGTGAAGAAGGTGCTCTGTTCTGGCCAGTGAGACGTATGTGTTAATATCATGTGTTAAGTGTTTTGAGAATAAGACTTCTGAATAAACAAAGTGTTCAAGCAGCTGAGAAACCTGTACTACACTGAGAAAGCTGTACTGAAGACATGATTCAGTTTACTCCAATAATCCTCATGTAGAACACTCCATACATCACTCACCCCTTCCAGTCGAGTCATTTCTGTTAGTGACGTATCTGCGGTCGATCTCCTCATAGACTGCCTCAGTCAGAGTCTTACGCCTCCTCTTAGAGAGCACTGTGAGGGAGACAGAGAGGAACATGGAGCCAGTTCAGTAGAAGAGAAGACTGATGACAGACTGAAGGACTAATGATGTTTAGAGAATGTACAGAAAGTGGATTGTAGATGATCTCTGAATCTCTCTACCTCTCCTGAGCCGTCTGTTCTGGTACAACAGCACAACAAGAGACACCAAGGTCAGGAGGAGCAGCGCTCCCAGAACCAGGAGAGACACTGGGTAGATGTACAGGTCAGGAGATGGAGTGGTTGTTGGCTTTTCTGGCTGACCAACTGCAAATAAAAGTACAGAGTAGAAACTGTGTAGAGCACCACACAATCTATTCAGAAACAATTAGAAACAATGACCTAAGACATAAAGAAGTACCTGTAGTGGTGGTGGTCGTAATGATGGGTGTAGTAGATGACGATACAGATGTGTCTGTATATATAGAGGCAAAACATTAAAACAAACAACAGACAAAATACAAAATGACACTGACTAAGGTGAAATTGGTGTTAACTGTCAGGTCTGATTCTAAACTCTTTACTGTTTTAATTAGCACTAAGTCATCTAAGAGGAGAGTCAGAAACTGCAAAGTCCAGCAGACTCCTCTGACCTGCACAGGTGAGTCCAGCGTGCTGCCTGTGGGAGCAGTCAGTGTGGTCCTTCAGGGAATGAGGACAGTCCCACAGGTGAATCTCATTCCCTCTACACTTCACTCTGTTCAGCCAGACAGTCCCTGAACCAGCACCAAACACAGAACTCCCATCAGCACTCAGTGCAGACCCACAGCCCAACTGCCTGCACACTACCTGAGCATCCCTGATGTCCCATTGATCATCACAAACAGACCCCCACTTAGCATTATGATAGACCTCCAGTCCCCCAGAGCAGCTTCTGTTTCCTCCACTCAGCCTGAGAGGCAGGTGATCTACATCACGCATGAAAAGAATCATCAACCAAATACTGTAATATACTGAAAATCTGATTTACCAAAATAACAGTGTCACAGACATCCAAGTAAACTAGAACCAGTATTATCTTACATACCTTATCTATAAAACATATACACATAATATAGTATTGTGGAAACAAAGCAGAAGAAGCTGATGATGAACAGAATGGCGTAATGTAAAGCTTATTAATTTTATTAGTACATTAGACAACACCAGCAATGTGGAAACATAAACCACAAGACATGAAACATCAGCGAACAAAAACCCTGTACGTTCTTACTTGAGCATCGTTTCTGGTAGAGAGATGAAGAGCAAGTCTGTTGAGTGGTCTGCCGGATTTTGTCTGCCATGAGAACAAAAAATAAACCAACAATCAAATACGTCCCAGATCACTGTCTTTAAGCAGACAGGTTATTTCATAATCTGTATTTCATGACAAAAATGCTTATTCCAGTCCATATCCATACAAAAATGGAAAGCCCAAAATAGCAAAAGATATTTTGGATGGTTTTTAAAAAGATCATTCCTCAGTAAATTACTTTATTTGCAGACTTTTACTGAAAGAAGACTCAGTTTTGTTCCACTCAGCACTGATGGCTTCAAACATTAAAAGAACATTGCCCAGCTAGACTGTGTTTAATGTGAAACCAATTATTATAATAACCAACAGTAAAAATGATTAAACAGATGTGTGCAAAAAATATTATAATCTATAGAGAGGCACGGCCTACCTGAGCAGGTAATGCGAGCCACCTCATTGCTATTGTCACAGTTGTTTTGTCCCCAGAGGGAAGACGGACACTGCCACAGAGTGGAGTCATGCTTTCTACATTTCACCTCATCCAGCCAGTTAGGAGCTGATCCCACTCTTGTTCTGCCCCAGGACACACTGCCAGAACTTCCACAGTTCAGCTCTTGACAAACCACACTGGCTGTTTCATCAGTCATTCCATTTAAACACACGTTACCCCAGGTTCCATTGTAGAACACCTCCAGATTCCCCTCACAGCCCTCAGTGAGTCTGATCTCTTTATACTCTGGTGGGAGAAGAATGACTTTAAATGAATACAGTCTTCTGCAGTGTTGTTTTTAATGCTACTTGCTATTGATTTACGTTACTTTAAACACTGTAACAGGTTTTATTATGTTGACCATGAATTGTAATCCAATTTACATATCAGTGGTATGAAATGTGCCATATGTATCCCTATAGCATTTTCAAAACCTTTGAACCTCTGGAGAATTATAAGGTTCAGGATTATCCGTCAGCTACTGCCTCAATCCCTTTAAGTAGAAGAGCATTTAGCACAATTAACCTGAGCACATGACTCCTACATCCTCCATGTGACCACATTCATCCTCTCCACACAGCTGGAATCTGCAGTTCCACAGAGACGTCTCATTCCCCTCACACTCCACCACATTCATCCATATGGGTCCAGTTCCAGGTCCAAACTGGGCTGGTACCGGGGCAATGAAGGCCACTCCACACTGCAGCTGTCTGCAGACCACCTGCGCATCCTCAATACCCCACAAGTCATCACACACTGTCCCCCATGAGCCACTGTGGAAAACCTCCAGCCTTCCTGCACAGTCTCCCCCAGAACCAACCAGCCTGATGGAGCTTTTAGCTGAACACACACACACACGCACACACACATACACACGCACACACACGCAAACACACACACGCACACACACGCACACACATGCAAACACACACACGCACACACACACACACACACACACAAACAGTAGTAAAATTCTGACTGTGAAATATATAATAAAGGATGGAGCTGTTGAGACTTTCAGGAACTTTTCTTATTTCAGCTGTTGTAATTCCTACCAGAGCAGGTGATGTACAGCTGTTCTCTGGAGCTGCAGTTGACTACTTGTGCGCTGCTGCAGTTTCCCAGATGAGCTTCACTCCCAGTACAGTTAAAACCCGTCACACACATGTGGCTGTGTTCAGTACTGGATGGAGAGGAGCTGGAGAAGCTGAACACAGAGCCACAGCCCAGCTGTCTGCAGACCACAGAGGCCTCAGACTCACTCCAGGAGTCCAGCAGAACTCTCCTCCAGTCCTGCTTGAAGTGCACCTCCACCTCCCCCGTACACTCCATCCCTCCAGACAACCGCACTCTCCCTTCATGTAACACCAGAGAGGAACCTGAAGATGAAATATGCAATTAAACACATATTTTGTTTTTGACAAACAATACAGTTTAATGTAGTTTTCATAAAATACGTCTATGAAATATGTTAACAGCTGCTCACCACTGCAGATGACTCCACCATCTTGTTTATGAGAGCATGCAGCTCGACTCCATGATGAAATGGGACATGTTGACAGGTGTGTTTCGTTCCCCTGACAATCAAACACATCAGCCCAGATCCGACCACTCCCCTCCCCAAACCAGTCTGACCCCACCACAGCCACAGCACTCCCACACTTCAGCTGACCACAGAGGACACTGGCAGCTCTCATATCCCAGCTTACATCACACACTGTGCCCCACTCACTGAGGTACTGGAGCTCCACTCGACCAGAACAGGAGTCAGAGCCATTCACCAGTCGAGCCCCTGTGTGACCTGAATCAATATTACATTATAGGAATAAATGAGAGCCACTCATGGCTTATGTAACTTGATGAATAGTGGAAAGTTATGCTGGAAGGTTTAAATACTTTTAAATGGGAGCTTAAATATTAAACTTTACCAGCACACACCAGTCCCACATCACGGTCATGGGAGCAGTTGTGTTTGAGTGAAGATGATGTTGGACAGGAGTGAATCTGAGATTCGTTGCCTCTACACTGAAACTCCTCTGACCACACCTGACGCTCCCCTCTGCCAAAAGCAGCTCCTCCCCAGCACCTCCACAGGAAGCCCACAGCCCAGCTCTCGACACACAACTTCTGCATCCTGCTGGTCGAAGTCAGTATCACACACGGTGCCCCAATTTTTTCCATGAAGCACCTCCACTCTCCCAGAGCACAGATGGAAACCATCAGTAAGTCTGGACTTTCTGTGACCTGTGATGGAGAGTAAATGGAGAGTGTTAAAAGCATGAAAAGTGATAGAATTATTCATTAGTGTTACTTCATTTTTTGCTAAAAGTGTATGAGTGGTACCCAAACTTTTGGTTTGTGTATTGATTGTGTCTTTTTAATCTCGCTTTCTAACATCACATTTATTTAAATGCCTTTTTTAGTTTTAGTGTCTTTAGATAACAAAGTTTACTTTTTAATTTAGCAGAATGCTTAACTAAAGTTGGAAGATTACCCCGTTGCCCTAGGTGAACTAATTAGGCAAAGCAAACTGCTGTCTGTATTGGCTAAGTGATGTTTGTTTGTTTGTTTGTCAGTATTCCAGAAATGCAATCACACAGATTGACGTAGCGATCATTATTTCTACACACGATTTTTCGAAGGGTCCCAATAGAAGTTAGATGGATAAGCGGCGGGGGGACTTGAATTGTTTTACCGCTTTAAACATCTGATCCAACATATCTGATATTTTACAACCTCGTTCTCTAAGTAAACACTAAACTGAGCAGGACAGGGGATTCTTTTAATTGGTGGGAGGGGCCTTGTGACTAGAATAGACTATAACCTTCATGTTTACTAATAATATTAATATAAACCTTCATGTTTACTTTAGTCACATTTTATGCTTTCCTTACGCTACTGTTTGAAATGTTCATGCATGTCAGTCCAGCACCAACTTAAAATTATTTTAATACATGTGAAACAGCAAAAGAGTGTGATGAGATGATGATAATATTGAGGTAGACTACCATACATTGTACTTCTGCTGCTTACCTGAGCAGATGGCTCCAGCATCTTGACCATGATGACAGTTATGTTTACCCCATCCCGTCGATGCACAGTTCTTTAGTGTAGACTCTGATCTACTACAGCCAACATTATCCATCCAGATTGGTCCGTTACCACGTCCAAAATGAGCATCTCTTGGAGCATCTACAGCCTCTCCACAGCCCAGCTCTCTACACACAACTGCAGCATTACCCATACCCCAATAATCACTACACACTGTCCCCCACTCTCCTCTATGATAAACCTCCACTCTCCCAGCACAGCGACTGTCACCATCTACCAGCCTCACACTGCCTGTACAACACAGTGAACAGAAAGTGACAGAGAATTACAGGATTATTGATAACATTTAAAATACTGCAGATCAGTCAAAGTATAACAGATTAACCTGAAAATCTACATCTCTTACCAGCACACACCACACCCACATCACTGCCATGGGAGCAGTTGTGTTTGAGTGAAGGTGATGTTGGACAGGAGTGAATCTGAGATTCGTTGCCTCTACACTGAAGCTCCTCTGACCACACCTGACCCTCCCCTCTGCTGAAAACAGCTCCTACCCCACACCTCCACAGGAAGCCCACAGCCCAGCTCTCGACATACAACCTCTGCATCCTGCTGTTCAAAGTCAGCATCACACAACACGTTGTACCAGGTCTCTCCATGAAGAACCTCCACTCTCCCAGAACAGCAGCGAGAACCACCAAACCAGGCCTGACCCTGGAAGAAACAGAATTCAACCATTTTCAGTAATTAAATAAAAAATAAATATACATCTATAATCAGCTATAAACAGCTGTGGGTCTGTTTTTCTGTTTAAATACAGAAATATATTTTTATAACTTTAATGGGGATGTTGTCACAGACAAATCACACTGCATATCCTTGACAGCCACCTGTGTAGACTGAGGGATTTAAATATAGTATTCACCTGTAACAGGTAATTGTACAGACAGGATCAGCACAATATCTTCTACAAGTGCTAGAAACAGGAATGAGCAGCAGCCAATGTGAACACAACAGCAGAGGTGGGAAACAGAATAGCAATAATCATAGTGCAGTGTTCTGTGTATAACCAATGAAGAGGAGGCTTGAATTTCCATGTTTATGTTTTCACTATATCAAAACTCCTGTGATATTTCCCCATCACACTCTCATGCATGAATAAATTATAATTTATTATTAATTATTTTATTAAATTATGAAAAAATAAAAAAACACTGAAAAGGGCCATTGTACATCAATACAAACTTATTCTGACTGATATTTATACTAAGAGATGATTGAAGGCGGTCATATGAGCAAACATACTAATAAAACGTAAAAGAGAAAAAAAGACTTAATAATCATATTTAAGTGAACCCCTTTTAGAACCTCCTACCTGAACAGATGACTCCAGCATCTTTAGAGTGATCACATTTTATGATCACCCACCCTGGTGATCTACAGTTCTTTCCAGTGAAGACTCTGATCCTCTACAATGTATATAATTCCATCCAGATGTGGTCCTGATCCTGGTCCATGAGTGATCATATCACTGACTGCATCCACAGCCTCTCCACAGCCCAGCTCTCTACACACCCACTTGCACGCATCAGTCATGTCCCAGTAATCATCACACACTGTTCCCCACTCTCCTTTATGCAGAACCTCCACTCTCCCAGCACAGCGTCTCCCTCCATCTACCAGCCGCAAACCATCTGTAGAAGTGAGAGGAAGAGAGGAGTATAGACATAAAAATACAGACATACACAGGGATCAAGGTGGAATATGTGTAAAGCATCAAATATAGAATCTCACCTCAGATATAATAAATAAAGCATTATAAGTTAACAAGTTATTTTTTTTTATTCTAAGGTAAAATAAATATATATATATATATATAACACTGAAATAAATTTTCCTGATGTGAGTGTTATTACCAAAAAGGTACTGTAGTGAGGATTTCCAGAGCAGATGACTCCAGCATCGTTATTATGATTGCAGTTTATGTTTACCCCACCGCATTTGATTTACAGTTCTTCAGTGAAGATTCTGATCCTCTACAGCCCACATTTTCCATCCAGAATTGGTCCTGATCCTGGTCCAAAAAAAGAGCTCGTTTCACAGCATGTCCCACCTAGGCCGCCTCTCCCACATCCCAGCTCTCTACACACCCACTTTGCATCATTCCAGTCCCAGCCACTATGACACACTGTCGTCCCCACTGTGCTCTGTGAAAGAACCTCCACTCTCCCAACACAACGACCTCCTACCATCCGCCAGCCTCACACTGCCTGTACACAACAGAGAGATGACGAGAGAGAGAGAGAGAGAGAGAGAGAGAGAGAGAAGAGAGAGTTAAATCATCATGTGTTTTTATAAGCATATAAATAAATGTATGTATTAAATGAAAGTTTGTTCCTATAATTAAAAGTCATGTAATTTGGACTATATAGAGAACACCAAGGTAAAACATTTCTATAAGAACTATAAACTAAATTAACATCAACCATTTTCTCCCATTAAAAGAAACAGATTTACAGGACAATGTTTTTCATTTTCAACGACAAAATTACTTTTATCTCCAGATGATTCTTATTTGAGTTCTGTAATTTTCAAACTGATGGCCCTGTCTCTGTTTTTTTTTATCTGATTTTTTTTTACCCCTGGCCTGATACAGCCTTTCTTTTTATCTTTGCAAGACTTTGCTACAAATACGTTTTCAAACAATCTAGAGATTTTAATATGGTTTAAACCTAATTGTTTAATAGTGCACTTACCCAGCTGTGAGAGAGTGACTCCTGTGTGTGGAGGAGAGAAGACATGAGAACCACACAGCTGTCCATCTCCCTCTGACCGTGCACCAGTCCGGTTCAATCAAACTCAGCAGGCAGCAGCAGAACATAGCTTCAATTTCACCTCCTCCTCTAGGGGGGGCAATAGACCCAGAGAGTGCGTAGGGAGATACTGGAGGGGGGGGGGAGGGAGAAGAGATAGAGATTTCTGGGGGAACAGAGAGAGAGAAGACGAGAGAGAGAGGGGGGAGAGAGAGAGAGAAAGGAGAGCCTGAGAGAGAGCGCCATCACACTCACTATTAACACGTCTAGGACGCGAGAGCTAGATGAAACCCGCGGGAGAGGATTTTCAGTGACAAATAGAGGAGGCATTTCAGTCCCATAGATCGGATGAGAGCGTGCGAGCGCTTATGGCAGACCCTTCTCCATGCCTCGAGTCTCTAGACGGAGTGTGTGTGAGGTTTGTCGACTCACAAGGCAGTACACCTAGAAAGACCACAACAACATACTAGTAGCCTTACTTTCCGATAGGAGTGCAGGACTCAGATCTACTTACACAGGAGCTGCAACCTGCAGAATAACTCTCCATCTCTTCTACCTCCAATTCTGTATTCACAGTAACTAAGGATGAAGGTAGCCTGAGGGGTTTTATCCACTTATACAGGAGATGTAGCTAAACCGTAAGCATAAACGAATCGTACAAGAGCTGCAGACAGTATCTGAGGAGAAAAAACAAGGTTTTAAATGATTTTCTAATCAGTGCTGTGGAATTACTGATGAGATAACATAGAGGACGTAAGATGCTCACTAATATTAAGCGTAAAGTAAGTAATATGATAGAAGCCTAAAGAAGTAATAATTGTAATAGGTAGTGTTATTTTTCACTAGAGACATGAGGGGAGTCGCATACCACGGATTTTTAGAGAGGGTGAGGACCCTTCCACAGCCGCCAAGTCACATCTTACTATTACGGTATTGGAACAGAGACGTAGTGAAACCATCACATTGTTCAGTGCCCACATGGTCAGCAGACGCATTAATACGTAACCTTCCATATAGGAATTATTGCTGTGTCTTTCGAACTGATGCTGAATAACAAGAACTCCACCTCCGTCTGCTAGACGGGAGGTGTGTGCTGGAGAGACGCTATCACAGCAGTGTGGTGAGCAAACACGTACCAACATAAGGAGGATGACTTCAGAGATGGACAATAACTCTCAGGAGGTCTAATACAGCTCTAATCGCCTTCAATACCTGCAAACGGATAAAGTGATCTCTCTCTCTCTCTCTCTGCATACCAGAGCATGTACAGCAGATCCACAGTTTGACTCACTTATTAGAGAAGATTAAACCTGTAAATAAACTGAATGTAAACCGCTGTTATTATACAGACTCTGAAATGAAAACAGGTTTATGATTTTATAAATAAAGAAAAGAAAAAAAATTTATTATGTTAGTAATAGAATAATCTATAATATTGATGACTTAATTAAGTAATATTGTAATATAAATAAGTGAATATTGTAATAAGTACAGTGTAGATTTTTCTTTTATGTACTCCAATAATTTAGTTTGTAACCCTTTAGACACAAATCGTACAGGCCGTTTTCAGTGACGGTTAGGTACATAATTTTCCCCACTAGTGGAGATGGCAACAAGAAGATTAATAATCCATAATAATTAAAGCTGTGTCCATTTTTACTGAGGTGCTCAATTAAAACTGCTGGTGTGCTAATATGAGTTACTGGTATCTGCCTCCAAATATTAAATACCATAAATAAATACTTCAACTATTGACATATTCACTTTATTTCATCTTCACTTCAATAAATCAAAAGCAAGTATGAGTTTGGTGGTTATCAAATTACAACTTCATTACCAGTGAGTACCAGCCCACTTTGAGCACTAAGCAGATGGGGATATCTGCTGAATGTCTCTAGTACTGGAAGTGGACCTTGCTGTCCAGTACCTTCCACAAGAGTTTTCTGATACTGTTGTTGTAACTGCAGTGTTGTGATATTGATGACTGAGGTAATATGGACAGCTGATCAATGAAGGACATCAGATCAATGAAGCCTGTGACTGAGGGTAGAGACTACTGCTCTGGCATTAAGTTAGGGCCAGGCAGGATAAGTGCGTCCACAGATGAATGGATCAGATCCCCTTATATGTAATTGTAGAGGCTGTACTGCATGTCTGCTCTCAAATACCACAAATCTGGATGCTTGGATGTGTCATCTTTACTATCTTTCTAGCTGTCTAATGTTGAGACAGCACGTATTTAATTGTATATGCTGATGTTTTTACAAGGTAGTTGTTATTAGAGGAATTTATGAAATGGTTCCCTGAACTTAATCATTGTCTCCACTATGTCAAATGCTGCTGCAGTGTCACTGTTTAAACCCCCGCCCCCCCTTCCTGGGCGCAGGTCAGATGACTTAGATTATGACCATTCAGCTGGATGTGCTTGTCTAGGGCTAGAGGCTTAAACCTTTTTTGTTCATTGAGGTTCATTTGCTCTAAATCTGGAACAATTTGGTAACAGTTTATTTTGTGTTGGAGAGAGAGAGAGAGTGTGTTTGTGTGTGTGCGCATTAGCTTTGGAGAATATCCTGAAATGTCTGTAACCAGTCAAGATAAAGAATAGAATCAAATGGAATAATTCTAGCTGCAGTGATTGATTATAATGTGGATTATTGTCCTGAGTGGATAGTTAGTATTAGGGTCGTCCTGCCACAGTCTGGAGTCTGATTATACTCCTATTATTATACTTCTTAGTTTTTGTTATACTTGTATACTTGTTTTCCTACACCTATTTTCCTAGAAAAGGGATCCCTAGGGACCTAACCGTGTCCACCTAGGAAATATGTAATACAAGTATAACAAAAACTAAGAAGTATAATAATAGGAGTATAATCAGACTCCAGACTGTGGCAGGACGACCCTAATACTAACTATCCACTCAGGACAATAATCCACATTATAATCAATCACTGCAGCTATAATTATTCCATTTGATTCTATTCTTTATCTTGACTGCTTACAGACATTTCAGGATATTCTCCAAAGCTAATGCGCACACACACAAACACACTCTCTCTCTCTCTCCAACACAAAATAAACTGTTACCAAATTGTTCCAGATTTAGAGCAAATGAACCTCAATGAACAAAAAAGGTTTAAGCCTCTAGCCCTAGACAAGCACATCCAGCTGAATGGTCATAATCTAAGTCATCTGCCGCGCCCACTTTAAACAGTGACACTGCAGCATTGACAAGTGGAGACAATGATTAAGTTCAGGAACCATTTAAATTCCTCTAATAAACTACCTTGTAAAAAATCAGCATATACAATTAAATACGTGCTTCAACATTAGACAGCTAGAAAGATAGTAAAGATGACACATCCAGCAGCTGTGTATTTGAGAGCAGACATGCAGTACAGCCTCTACAATTACTATAAGGGGATCTGATCCATTCATCTGTGGACACTTCCTGCCTGAAAACTAATGCCAGAGAAGTAGTTCACCTCAGTACAGGCTTCATTGATCTGATGTCCTTCATTGATCAGCTGTCCATATTACCTCAGTCATCAATATCACACACTGCAGTTACAACAACAGTATCAGAAATCTTGTGGAAGGTACTGGACAGCAAGGTCCACTTCCAGTACTAGAGACATTCAGCAGATATCCCCATCTGCTTAGTGCTCAAAGTGGGCTGGTACTCACTGGTATGAAGTTGGAATTGATAACCACCAAATCATACTTTTGATTTATTGAAGTGAAGATGAAATAAAGTGAATATGTCAATAGTTGAAGTATTTATTTATTTATTTAATATTTGAGAGAATACAGTAATCATATTAGCACACCAGCAGTTTTATTGAGCATCAGTAAAAATGGACACAGCTTTAATTATTAAGGATTATTAATCTTCTGCTGCCATCTAGTGGGGAAAATTATGTACTACCGTCACTGAAACGGCCTGTAAGATTGTGTCTAAAGGGTACAAACTAAATTATTGGTATAAAAGAAAATTACACTGTACTTATTACAATATTACTTATTTATATTACAATATTACTTAATTAAGCAATATTATAGATTATTCTATTATTAACATAATAATTTTTTTTTCTTTATTATAAAATCATAAACCTGTTTTTCATTTCAGATCTGTATAATAACAGCGTTACATTAGTTTATTTACAGGTTTAATCTTCTCTATAAGTGATAAACTGGTATTCCTGTGTGTATGCAGAGAGAGAGAGAGAGAGAGAGAGTTATCAGTGCAGGTGCAGCATTAGCGCTGTATTAGACTGGAGTGTTTCCTCTCTGAAGTCAGGCTCCTGTATGTTGGTGTGTTTCTCACCACACTGCTGTGAGCGTCTCTCCTCACACACACTCCTCTAGAGACGGAGGTGGAGTTCTGTTCATCAGCGCTGACGCTCTTTTGATATATATGGAGGGAGAGAAAATGCCTCCTCTGATTTGTCACTGAAAATGTTTGATGGTTTCCTCTTCTCTTTCTAATAAGGTAATAGTGAGTGTGATTGGCGGCTGTGGGAAGGCTCCTCTCTCTCTCTCTCTCCCCCCTCTCTCTCTCTCTCTCTCTCTCTCTCTCTCCCCCCTCTCTCTCTCTCTCTCTCTCTCTCTCAGTATCTTTAGTCTCTCTGGGGTAGAGGAGGTGAAGCTTGTTCTGCTGCTGAGTTGAACGGACTGTGTGCAGGTCAGAGGGAGATGGACAGCTGTGTGGTTCTCATTCTTCTCTCCTCCACAATCACTCTCTCCACAGCTGGTAAGTGCACTATTAAACAATTAGGTTAAACCATATTAAATCTCTAGATTGTTTTGAAAACGTATTTGTAGCAAAGTCTTGCAAAGATAAAAGAAAGGCTGTATCAGCAGGGTAAAAAAAAATCAGATAAAAAACAGAGACAGGCCATCAGTTTGAAAATTACAGAACTCAAATAAAATCTGGAGATAAAAGTAATTTTGCGTTGAAAATGAAAAACATTGTCCTGTAAATCTGTTCTTTTAACTGGGAGAAAATGTTGATGTTAATTTAGTTTATAGTTCTTATAGAAATGTTTACCTTGGTGTTCTCTATAATATCCAAATTACATGACTTTTAATTATAGGAACAAACTTTCATTAATACATACATTTATTTATATGCTTATAAAACACATGATTTTAACTCTCTCTCTCTCTCTCTCTCTCTCTCTCTCTCTCTCTCTCTCTGTTGTACAGGCAGTGTGAGGCTGGCGGATGGTAGGAGTCGTTGTGTTGGGAGAGTGGAGGTTCTTCACAGAGCACAGTGGGGAACAGTGTGTCATAGTGGCTGGGACTGGAATGATGCTAAAGTGGTGTGTAGAGAGCTGGGATGTGGAGAGGCGGTACATGCTGTGAAACGAGCTCTTTTTGGACCAGGATCAGGACCAATCTGGATGGAAAATGTGGGCTGTAGAGGATCAGAATCTTCACTGAAGAACTGTAAATCAAATGGGTGGGGTAAACATAACTGCAATCATAATAACGATGCTGGAGTCATCTGCTCTGGAAATCCTCACTACAGTACCTTTGGTAATAACAACTTCACATCAGGAAATTTATTTCAGTGTTATATATATATATATATTATTTTACCTTAGAATAAAAAAAAATAACTTGTTACTTATAATGCTTTATTTATTATATCTGAGGTGAGATTCTATATTTGATGCTTAACATATTCCACCTTGATCCTGTGTATGTCTGTATTTTTATGTCTATACTCCTCTCTTCCTCTCACTTCTACAGATGGTTTGCGGCTGGTAGATGGAGGGAGACGCTGTGCTGGGAGAGTGGAGGTTCTGCATAAAGGAGAGTGGGGAACAGTGTGTGATGATTACTGGGACATGACTGATGCTGCAGTGGTGTGTAGAGAGCTGGGCTGTGGAGAGGCTGTGGATGCAGTCAGTGATGATCACTATGGACCAGGATCAGGACCAATCTGGATGAATTATATACATTGTAGAGGATCAGAGTCTTCACTGAAGAACTGTAGATCACCAGGGTGGGGTGATCATAAATGTGATCACTCTAAAGATGCTGGAGTCATCTGTTCAGGTAGGAGGTTCTAAAAGGGGTTCACTTAAATATGATTATTAAGTCTTTTTTTCTCTTTTACGTTTTATTAGTATGTTTGCTCATATGACCGCCTTCAATCATCTCTTAGTATAAATATCAGTCAGAATAAGTTTGTATTGATGTACAATGGCCCTTTTCAGTGTTTTTTTATTTTTTCATAATTTAATAAAATAATTAATAATAAATTATAATTTATTCATGCATGAGAGTGTGATGGGGAAATATCACAGGAGTTTTGATATAGTGAAAACATAAACATGGAAATTCAAGCCTCCTCTTCATTGGTTATACACAGAACACTGCACTATGATTATTGCTATTCTGTTTCCCACCTCTGCTGTTGTGTTCACATTGGCTGCTGCTCATTCCTGTTTCTAGCACTTGTAGAAGATATTGTGCTGATCCTGTCTGTACAATTACCTGTTACAGGTGAATACTATATTTAAATCCCTCAGTCTACACAGGTGGCTGTCAAGGATATGCAGTGTGATTTGTCTGTGACAACATCCCCATTAAAGTTATAAAAATATATTTCTGTATTTAAACAGAAAAACAGACCCACAGCTGTTTATAGCTGATTATAGATGTATATTTATTTTTTATTTAATTACTGAAATTGTTGAATTCTGTTCTTCCAGGGGTCAGGCTGGTTGGTGGTTCTCGCTGTTCTGGGAGAGTGGAGGTTCTTCATGGAGAGACCTGGTACACGGTGTGTGATGCTGACTTTGACCAGCAGGATGCAGAGGTTGTATGTCGAGAGCTGGGCTGTGGGCTTCCTGTGGAGGTGCTGGGAGGAGCTGTTTTCAGCAGAGGGGAGGGTCAGGTGTGGTCAGAGGAGCTTCAGTGTAGAGGCAACGAATCTCAGATTCACTCCTGTCCAACATCACCTTCACTCAAACACAACTGCTCCCATGGCAGTGATGTGGGTGTGGTGTGTGCTGGTAAGAGATGTAGATTTTCAGGTTAATCTGTTATACTTTGACTGATCTGCAGTATTTTAAATGTTATCAATAATCCTGTAATTCTCTGTCACTTTCTGTTCACTGTGTTGTACAGGCAGTGTGAGGCTGGTAGATGGTGACAGTCGCTGTGCTGGGAGAGTGGAGGTTTATCATAGAGGAGAGTGGGGGACAGTGTGTAGTGATTATTGGGGTATGGGTAATGCTGCAGTTGTGTGTAGAGAGCTGGGCTGTGGAGAGGCTGTAGATGCTCCAAGAGATGCTCATTTTGGACGTGGTAACGGACCAATCTGGATGGATAATGTTGGCTGTAGTAGATCAGAGTCTACACTAAAGAACTGTGCATCGACGGGATGGGGTAAACATAACTGTCATCATGGTCAAGATGCTGGAGCCATCTGCTCAGGTAAGCAGCAGAAGTACAATGTATGGTAGTCTACCTCAATATTATCATCATCTCATCACACTCTTTTGCTGTTTCACATGTATTAAAATAATTTTAAGTTGGTGCTGGACTGACATGCATGAACATTTCAAACAGTAGCGTAAGGAAAGCATAAAATGTGACTAAAGTAAACATGAAGGTTATATTATATTATTAGTAAACATGAAGGTTATAGTCTATTCTAGTCACAAGGCCCCTCCCACCAATTAAAAGAATCCCCTGTCCTGCTCAGTTTAGTGTTTACTTAGAGAACGAGGTTGTAAAATATCAGATATGTTGGATCAGATGTTTAAAGCGGTAAAACAATTCAAGTCCCCCCGCCGCTTATCCATCTAACTTCTATTGGGACCCTTCGAAAAATCGTGTGTAGAAATAATGATCGCTACGTCAATCTGTGTGATTGCATTTCTGGAATACTGACAAACAAACAAACAAACATCACTTAGCCAATACAGACAGTTTGCTTTGCTAATTAGTTCACCTAGGCAACGGGGTAATCTTCCAACTTTAGTTAAGCATTCTGCTAAAGTTAAAAAGTAAACTTTGTTATCTAAAGACACTAAAACTAAAAAAGGCATTTAAATAAATGTGATGTTAGAAAGCGAGATTAAAAAGACACAATCAATACACAAACCAAAAGTTTGGGTACCACTCATACACTTTTAGCAAAAAATGAAGTAACACTAATGAATAATTCTATCACTTTTCATGCTTTTAACACTCTCCATTTACTCTCCATCACAGGTCACAGAAAGTCCAGACTTACTGATGGTTTCCATCTGTGCTCTGGGAGAGTGGAGGTGCTTCATGGAAAAAATTGGGGCACCGTGTGTGATACTGACTTCGACCAGCAGGATGCAGAAGTTGTGTGTCGAGAGCTGGGCTGTGGGCTTCCTGTGGAGGTGCTGGGAGGAGCTGCTTTTGGCAGAGGGGAGCGTCAGGTGTGGTCAGAGGAGTTTCAGTGTAGAGGCAACGAATCTCAGATTCACTCCTGTCCAACATCATCTTCACTCAAACACAACTGCTCCCATGACCGTGATGTGGGACTGGTGTGTGCTGGTAAAGTTTAATATTTAAGCTCCCATTTAAAAGTATTTAAACCTTCCAGCATAACTTTCCACTATTCATCAAGTTACATAAGCCATGAGTGGCTCTCATTTATTCCTATAATGTAATATTGATTCAGGTCACACAGGGGCTCGACTGGTGAATGGCTCTGACTCCTGTTCTGGTCGAGTGGAGCTCCAGTACCTCAGTGAGTGGGGCACAGTGTGTGATGTAAGCTGGGATATGAGAGCTGCCAGTGTCCTCTGTGGTCAGCTGAAGTGTGGGAGTGCTGTGGCTGTGGTGGGGTCAGACTGGTTTGGGGAGGGGAGTGGTCGGATCTGGGCTGATGTGTTTGATTGTCAGGGGAACGAAACACACCTGTCAACATGTCCCATTTCATCATGGAGTCGAGCTGCATGCTCTCATAAACAAGATGGTGGAGTCATCTGCAGTGGTGAGCAGCTGTTAACATATTTCATAGACGTATTTTATGAAAACTACATTAAACTGTATTGTTTGTCAAAAACAAAATATGTGTTTAATTGCATATTTCATCTTCAGGTTCCTCTCTGGTGTTACATGAAGGGAGAGTGCGGTTGTCTGGAGGGATGGAGTGTACGGGGGAGGTGGAGGTGCACTTCAAGCAGGACTGGAGGAGAGTTCTGCTGGACTCCTGGAGTGAGTCTCGAGCCTCTGTAGGTCTGAGACAAGCTGGGACCTGTGT
>JAMWET010004571.1:0-7500 GCA_024036415.1 Prochilodus magdalenae
CAACGTCCCTAATCTTCAGAGAGAGAGTGGCACTTGATAAAACCAGGGCTCACATATTCGGAGCAGAAGAAGCGGCTAGTGTCGAAATCTAAGGCCACCTACCGAAATGGGGCAGTCTGCTATCAGCCAACCGGATACGTCATGATAGCGCCAACGTCTACCAGACTGGCTTGTTATCCGTAAACAGATGAAAATAACCAGACTTCAGTTTTACACATCAGTACAATCAAACGAGTCACCCAGTTAACGCAAGAGCACACACAGAAACTACCAGAGACCTTCATCCCTAACAGGCTCGCCCTAGCGTGTGCTCTTGTAGCTCCGCACCCTGCCAGTCCTCGCCCCGGTGCCAGGAGCCAGCCGAGGAGTCGGAGTTCAGTCCGCACCGCCTTAAACACATTTAAGCGATCCTATGTACCTCAAAGGGGCACGCAGCGCCGCCAATATTTCCTTATCAAGACCCAGAATTCTCTCAGTGATATGAAGATGCAGCTGATCTGTATTCATCTCCCCAGCTTAGCCATGACCCAATTTCCCCGTTCACACCTTAATGCGTTGCAGCAACCTCAATTCGTACCAAGAACGCTACCATGTGCCCCCACCATTTAAGGTGGAGCGGAAGATTCCGCTAGTTGCACCATTCGGGACATCCCTACACCTTCATCTCAACACCATTCGGGGGAACCCTACCCCTCCATCTCAACACCATTCAGGACAACCCTACCCCTCCATCTCAACACCATCGGGTCAACCCTTATCCAACTCCCATACTCAACACCATCATGGTCAACCTGGCTACCCCTCCATCTTCAAACACCATTCGCCGGCACAACCCTACCCCTCATCCTCAAAACCATTCAGCGAACAATCCTACCCCGCCATCTCAACAACCATTCGGGGACAAGCATATCCCTCCATCTCAACACCATTCAGTAGCGCGAAAACACTACCCCTCCATTCTACAACACCATCGGGTACAACCAACTACCCCTCCAATCTGTCAACAACCATTCGGGACAACCCTATCACCCTCCATCTTAGTAACACCATTGTTCGGCGAAAACTATAACAATCCTCCATCTCAAACACCATTCGGCGTCTCAATCTTACCCCTCCATACATCAACAAGACAGTCGTTGCGGACAACTCCATACATTCCCTCCATCTCAAGCACAGACAGTTCGTACGGAGAACCTCAACCCCTCCATCAACATCAACACCATTCGGAGACTAACCGCTTACCCCTCCCATCTCAAGAACCTATTCTGCCGGACAACTCTACGACCCTCCATACTCAACAACCTCTCGGGTACAAACCCAACCCCTCCATCTCAAACACCAGCCTCGGGGACAATCCCTAATCCCCCTCCCATTCAACACCATCCTGGAACAACCATTCGGGGACATCACCCTACACTACATTCTAGAGACCCCCCCTACGCGGACCAATCCTAAACACCCAGTAGAATCGGTCAAACCCTACACATCCATCTTCTAAACCCGTCGAGAGCTCAACCCTAACGACTCCATACTCAATCACCAATCGGCGACCAACCACTACGCTCTCCCATCATCGGAGACATCACTGCCACACCACCTCAACACCCAATTCGGTAACCAACCCGACCCCTCATCATAGCACCATGTCGGGACAACCCTACCCCTCCATCTCAACACCAGTAGGGACAACCCTAACCCCTCCATCTCAACACCCATCGGGATCAACCCTTAAAACTCCATTCTCAAACACCAAGTCGGGACAACCATCACCCCTCCATCCAACACCATGAGGGACAACCCTTACCCTCAATCCAACACCCTTCGGGACAACCCTACCCCTCCATCTCAAACACCATTCGGGACAACCCTACCCCTCCATCTCAAACACCATTCTGGACAACCCTACCCTTCCTTCTCAACACCATTCGGGACAACCCTACCACTACATCTCAACACCATTTGGGACAACCCTACCCCTCCATCTCAACACCATTCAGGACAACCCTACCCGTCCATCTCAACACCATCGGGACAACCCTACCCCTCCATCTCAACACCATTCGGGACAACCCTACCCCTCCATCTCAACACCAGTCGGGACAACCCTACCCCTCCATCTCAACACCATTCGGGACAACCCTACCCCTCCATCTCAACACCATTCGGGACAACCCTACCCCTCCATCTCAACACCATTCAGGACAACCCTACCCCTCCATCTCAACACCATCGGGTCAACCCTACCCCTCCATCTCAACACCATCAGGTCAACCCTACCCCTATACGTGAACTGGCAAAACGGCAAAGCAGGGCCAAGCGTTAGGGGGGAGTTTAATGGGATTGGACCCAAGTGTTGGGCTGCCCCACGACCAACCTCCGCTATTGGCCTTCAGTTTCTCCACGTATGAAACTCCCTCTGTTACAGTAGCTCTACTTGAACCATAGGCGGCCAATAGGATCTAATATTGTTATCACAATAAGTGATGTCACTTTAATCTTTTCTGATTAGATACTATGGATACTGCCAGAACTTAACAGAGCAGAAACCTGAAAACCTGAGAGAAGACAGAACACTGGCGTCTCTTTAAAGAGAGGTTTAGGAGAGACTCCCAGGTGGCGTTTCATAGTGCTCCATGAGCTGGACTAGTTTGAGAGTAGGGATGGTAATGCAATCTGTAAGGCATCTGATCGGCGGTCTTCTCCAATATGAGGTTTTGTTATTAACCGTGAAGTCAATTTGAGCAAGATACTTTCACAACACCTGAAGACATTATCTGACACGCATGCGGATGTTTAAGCTGGCGACTTGGAACAGGCTCGATTCTACCAAAACAGTTAGACCACTTCAAACTGTGAGAGTTATTTATAAGACGTTCTGAAGATGATGTTTCAGTCACATCAATCTTGGGTAATTTAGGGGGAAAAGACACATCGGCTTCAATCAAATCACTACCAACATAAGCTCACCTGAGACTGAAACGTACCTTAAACCAACCTCCATGAGCACCAACAGCAGCTGTGACTGGATCCAGCATGTACTGGACACGTTGTGGATGTAGCCACACCAGCGTTCAGACTCTCCTACTCCATCAAAGGATTGGTAGGTTGGGTCCAGATTTGGTGGAGGCCTTCCCTGGCACAATTCCGAGGAGAGTTCCCTGTAGGCTGGGATTTTATCCACTGCTGGTAGACCCGTATGACCGTACGCTTCCATACACCTGCAGATTCAGCTACTTCCTTCACACTATGGTCTTTGGCCACGCCCACATGCAGTCCCTCCTTTAAGCCAATCATTAACATCTGCTCTGGAGCCATTTCCATGGAACGAGACATTCCCTGCACCGTACCGCCTCCTCCCAATCTATGGATCCCATCACTCACACCCCACAAGGACTTATAGCCTTAGCATCCTCATGCAGCAGCGCCATCTGCAGGAGCCTGAAGGAACTACCACCATAAACACACTTTTGTGAAGAACTCAGGAAGGTCCAGAATCAGAAAGGTGTCCCAATTTACAGAACCGCCTGGGGGGTGGATTAGTTAGGCATGGTTCAGGGAGGACCTTCCTCCAGCACAGTTGGTATTTTCCAGGCTTGGAAGTTGGCTACATGGATCAACAGGCATATCTGAGCTGGGCAAAACATGCCAAACTCCGGCCTCCTGGACCAGAACTGGACTCGCTCTGTACCTAGTTCCTCCAGTCCATTCAAAAGTACATATGCTGACAACCACACCCATTCAAATACACTCTCTATACATTTTTCGGTTGGTGAAAACATAAAGGCTTCAAAGGCATGTACCCCGCCCCCACCCTTCATCCCCAACCGCCTCGCCCCCAACCCACCCAGAGAGCCTGGCAGACACATTTCCTCCCAACCTGGCGAATGGCTGGGGTGCAGCGTGACTGTTAAAATGGGAGCACATTCTGTAAAAGCTGTGGTTTTTCTTAAAGGCCAAAGCGAACCCAGGATCAGCAACCAAACTCCACCACTAGTGGCACAGCACATTCCATCTACAACAATAAATGAATCTCGAATCCCGCCATTTGGATATTAGTAACTGCGGCTTTTTGAGTGTGCCCTACAACGCTGCATGAGCGGTTGGAAAAGATTCCGTGCAGCATCCACATTTTATCCACCTCCATGAAGCTCGAGAAGGAAGGACCTGACGGGAACTAACGCGAAGGAGAAAACTGAGCATTTGAAAATAATTAATCTTCATTTTCTAAAAGCATTTCAGCCTAACTCAAAGACCGAGCCCCTACAGTCCGATCTGCTTCCTCCCCGCATCCTACCCTGACGTACCAAAGTCATGGGTATCAGTATGTGATGTATCTATAGGAGAGGGCTTGGGAACACCCACACCTGTGGGCAGTGAGGCTAAACACTGGCCAGCATGCTCAACACTTGGGGCAGTCGCAGACTGGAGGTTGGGGAACCAGCCTTGTGACCGGAGGGTCACCAGATCGAATCCCTGAATCGACAGTGATGCCTGAAGCATCCCTGAGCAAGGCACCTAACCAACAACTGCTCACTGGGCAACGCAAATAGGGCTGCCCACCGCTCCGGGCAAGTGTGCTCACTGCCCCCTAGTGTGTGGGAGTTTCACATCACAGATAGGTTGAATGTGCAAGGCAAATGTGTGTGCTGCCAAACGATGCGAAACTCCCGGCGACATGAGTCACGATGGTAGAATGCCTCGACTGGGCTCATGCCGTACCGTTTGTCGAGAACTCCCTGTAACTGTTATATAATTACTGTTTAAAGATGTTTTGTCAATATGAGCAGAAGCACTCCTTCTGTGGTGGCTAGCCTAAGCGCTAACAGCGTTAGCTTCTCCTGGCTCTCTAAACATATGGATCAGCACATCATCATCCGTCAGCCCGTCCTAGTTTACACTCTGGAGCTCTTACTGGAGTATCATAGTGCTGGTGGAACTTCAGCTTCATCTGGAGAGTAAAGGATTCACTAAACTGGGATTAGCTTCAGTTGCTAATGTTAGCCCACACAGTGGATCCTCAGCGGGGCTAATACAGCAGTTCCAGACTGGACAGCCCAGTTTGTCAACCAGATGGACGCCTGTTAGCCCTCGTTTTCAGACGAACTATTTAAGATGTTCACTCGCCAACAATATTATGTGCCCCATCGGCTCACGTCAGTGTAAAAAGACATACGTTGTGTTTTATTGGTTTACCAAGATCATGTGACACCGTGACTCGCCAACTGGCTAACCGCATTTACATTTACGGCATTTAGCTGACGCTCTTATCCAGAGCGACTTACAAGGTTAATCATATTACAGGTGGGCCAATGTAGTGTTAGAAGTCTTACCCAAGGACTCTTATTGGTGTAGCACAGTATAGTCACCCATGACTCGGGCGGATTCGAACCCCAGTCTCCCACATGTGGTGTTGACTCCTTGGTGGGTAGGGGTGTTATCTGCTGAGCTACACCAACCACAGGTCAGCCTCCAAGTGCTAGTCAATTAGTAAGCTCCTGTCTGACTCATGAATCCATCCATTCCACACAGTTAGGTGACGATACAGTATCTCGTAAATGTGTGCTTACGTATGGCTCGAGTATCCTATTTTGGGCGTTGCTATGAAAGTGGTCACCCCCACACCTACATAACGTGTAACGTCATGTCCTCAGAACAGACAGCCACCTAGTGCCGTGTAGAACTAGGCATGCATGTCGCATGTCCGTGTGCCTCCTCACCACACGCCTTCGGCAGCGCAAAGCCTGCACGAACGCACCGACTGCGTGTGGAACATCAGTCGTACCACACCTGCCTAGGCTGCTGGCTAGGGCATCACGACGGCTGTGAGATTTAGTTTTCTGAGGCAAGACGGTGATCCTAGCCACGCATGAGGTACATGGCTTCAATTATAGAGCCTGTTCCATCTGGCTAGCGTTAGCCCCATTGGATCCAGATGTGCCTTTAATTGTATTTTCGTCCAAATTGCAAAATAGCTACTTGGGAAAGAAGCTAAAATAACATACAAACAACAGCAACTATGATAACAAGTGAAACTGGAAAGAGATGGAAAAGAGATCAAAAAAAGAGAAAAGAGAAAGGGGGGAAAAAAGTCAAGAATGTACAAGCTTTTTACAAATTTTGGACGCTGCCCTTGTGAAAGGCAGATTCCCCTATCATACCGGCATAAAGTATTGATTTACTCGTGGAGGCAAGTTCGATGTCTACTCTCAATCTCGCCCAGCTATGCTCAGCAAGACCAATCTAAGCCGCACAGGAGGTCCTGCAAATAGCACTCATCTGATTTTTCCAAAACATAAAAGATTAATACCTTTATTCTTTTCAGAAGAGTGAGGAGGACGGGAGAGAGGGAAAAAAAAGGACAATATAATAAAATGGTAAGGTCCAATAATTGGTAATTTGGACGACAATAGATCAGGTTAGAGAGCAAAATTAGATACTCAGACCCAGAGGTGACTTTAATAAGAGATAATAAGAAAAGGTCTCCGCGTTTGTGTACAGGATCGAAAAAATGTGCTTTCGGAAAAAGACGGCATCTCTTTCACCCCTCCTTCAGCACGTCCCGTCCGGCGGGGCGCAATCTGGATCCCTCCTTTATCCCATTATACTCTGAAGGTACATCAGGACTGGTGGAAAGCCAAAGCGAACATGGAGACGCGGTAAAACAAAGGACAACAAATGTGGCACGAGAGCCGGACACGAGAACGGCTGTGACTGAAAACATCCCCCGCGAAGACGGGAACCATGAAAGCTCCGAGAATAATCACATCATGTTCTAGTCATGCCTGGACCAAAGCAGAACGTTTGTTTCATCACAAGCTGGCTGTGTTCGCTTTACGTTCGCCGAAAGCAATGCGGATCTGACCACCGTGCCCCTTAAATCACGCCGGGAATGTCCTTTTCAGAAACGGTTACTATCCAGATACGAGCGCTCACTGGATCGCATATCTGCTGGCACCATAGAGGTCATGGCGCTGAGGTCTATCGGAAAACAGACACGGCTACCGACATGGATACGGATACTCATAGCAGGTTCTCCTTCTGAAGATCTTAAAGTTTAACTGTGGAATAAAAGTGAAGACACCAAACTACAAACTATAGCACTCACGGAATTATCCAGTCCACCTTAAAACCCTCCAGAATGGAATTATCCAGTCCACCTTAAAACCCTCCAGAATGGAATTATAAGGTCCACCTTAAAACCCACCAGAATGGAATTATACAGTCCACCTTAAAACCCTCCAGAATGGAATTATACGGTCCACCTTAAAACCCACCAGAATGGAATTATAAGGTCCACCTTAAAACCCACCAGAATGGAATTATACAGTCCACCTTAAAACCCTCCAGAATGGAATTATAAGGTCCACCTTAAAACCCACCAGAATGGAATTATATAGTCCACCTTAAACCCCTCCAGAGTGGAGCTGTACAGGAGGATGGAGCAGCTTCCTTACCCTGCAGTGGAGCTGATAGAACAAGGTTTATTACTAAGCAGGTTTG
>JAMWET010004571.1:15000-27500 GCA_024036415.1 Prochilodus magdalenae
GTGGTCTGGGACTGTCCAGTAGTCCACATAGCAGTATAACCACAGGTGTGTTAAACAGCCGCTTCAGGTGATGCTCCAGCTGAGTGAGCGGACGGTGGATACCGAGTTGCTGGTAGTTCACAGCATCAGGTGGCAGATGGTCTGTGGACCGACCGATGAAGCCCAGAGTGAGACAGTTCTCCATGAAGGCATCTGCCTAAGATGTACGAGGCCTACAGAACATGCTTCGACTCGCCTGTCTGGGGTCCGGGGGGCAAACCGTGGGCTCCTCATGTTTAAATCTCTACACTACTGGAAGCATGTCTCCCAAACTCCAGATCAGATATTGTATTAGATCTGTGTATTTAGAAAATCACTAATGACCTCCAGAAGCCTGTTTTTAGAACCATGCTCGCTGTGCGGTTCACCCCAGCCACCGCTCGCCAGTCTCTCTGTAGGTCACTCGAGGTCATCTTACGGTGGGTAAGGGACATTGGAATGAGGTGGCGCTCATCACGGTCAGTAGAGAGGGGGTTTGGCCCTCTGCCAGTCTGTAGCTGTGTTGTCCTGTGTGTTTGCTGCTGGACCTTGTTCTTATGAACCAGACGCTCACTGTATCTGCCAGTAAAGCTAGAACCCAACCTTCGGTTCCTCACTGAGAACCTGCTGTACATGTGGAGATGCTGATCTGAGAAGAAACTGGAGTGGGCTCTGATTTATTTCTGGAGTACATACAATCGTGTGTACATAACTTTGATGGTCCTGCTCAGAGATACGCAGTGTGTGATGAAGACACGACTCTGATCACTGGTTTTCACGCTCTCCGTGTTGGAGTCTCCGGTCTCGGGTTTTGGTTTAGTCTTGCTGCAGGCACTCCACTGCACAGAGTAGACCCCTCCCAAAATCCTGCCAGCTTTGGCTTCCCATAATGAGCCCTACATTACACAAATACCTTCAGACTGAAGGCCCAACTGAAGAGCGGTGTAAGCAGTAAATGCAGAGAGGCTTAGTCTGTGGTTTATAGAGTGTAGGTTCTAGCTACTAGCACAGTGGCAAACCCAGCTAAGGCTTTAGCAAGTCTGAAAGGAATACCAGCCGAGATTCTCCGGAAAACGACCGGCCCCTGTGGACCTTGCTTTGTGCACTGGGATGCAGTCAGGCTGGAACAGAACAGGGCCTTCCCCAAACTCCTCCCACAAGGAAGCATAACGGCGCTGTCCAAAGAAAAACACACCTATCAATTTTTGTTGATTTTCACTTTTATGCCTCATTGGGTCACATGAGCTGCTGTTTACACTGTGTGGAAATTTCATAAGGAATGGACCAACAGAAATGGCCCAGAACTGCTTGGAAAGAGGTCAGGTTCCATTGACTTCCATTCAAGTTAAATGCAGTTTTTGGCCTCTGTTGTAAAGTTGCCATTTTGGAGATACCTGTTTTTCTATGGACGGTGACGATACAACTTTCCAGAATGTCTTGAAGCGTTGGGATCTCGCTTCACTAGAACCAAGGGGCTCAGAGCCCATCCATGAAAAACAACCCCATACCATCATTATCCCTCCTCCACCAAACTTTGGATTCTTTTGGAAAGGGGGGGGGGTTCCATAGACACACAACAAAATCTTGTTGAAAGCTTCCCAGGGGAGGGGAAGTTGTTATATCTGCAAAGGTGGGGAACAACTCTGTATTAATGGCTTTGGACTAGAATGGAAAGTCACAAAGGCACATGTGTCCCAATACTTTTGACAATTTCGTATTACCCAGATAAGTGTGAGGGAGAAATTCCAAAGTACTAGCTAGTTATCTTGGGCAACACGACGGTAGGTTTTGAGACATTTCAGTTAATGAAACAAAAACATGTTCTAGATATTAACCGAGCAAGCACATATACTTCATTAGCTACTATCTAGAACCTAAGATCACTGGCCCATCTTGCTCAACACTGACATGCATAGTTCTCATGAAATCAGCAACAGCAGGAAGAGCTTTGTGGCAGCCACTGCAATTAGCTCTTGCTATTCTGCCAAAGCTAAAGCTGGAGGCCTTTGGCTTTGTTGGCTAATCAGAAGCCCAAATGATCAACCAAATGCTCAGAAACATGGGTGTGGTTCAACCCATCCATCTCCCAACCAGGGACAAGAGAGGAGTGAGGAATCTGCATGATGACTCACGGACCGACTACATGCTCAACAATGCCTGACAACAAGCTACTCACAACACACTGCAGCGGCAGCCGCTCACTGACTAAGCCCTGAGTAAGCTTCGCTTGGACCTACCGAGATTCTGAGTCACAGATAAAAAGAAGAGAGTACAATCTGCTTACATCACCGATTTCCACGGCTAATTGGGCTCTAGTAAAGGAGAAAATAGCCCCGTCCAGGTACAAGCGCTCAAGGAAGGACTCGGAATGAATTCATGCTGAATTAAACCGAGGTGCAAAGGGAGCTAATAAGGCTAATACGAGTTCTACAGCTAGAGTCAGCCAGTAATGAGTTGTTCAGGTTGGCTGAGGCTGTACACCCACAGCCATACACGCCTGCTTTAAGACCCTCGGGCCAGACCCACTCTCAATAAACCCCAACATTTTAATCAAGCTGCAGGAGCGAGCTGGTAATGAGGCGGTGTTATGCTGCTATTATCAGATACTGCTGGCCTCCAATTAGAGCTATCAAAGCCCCACCGCGCACATTCCAACCCAGAGCCATATTTAAAGGAACCGCTCCGAGAAATCAGCTCAGAGACGCAGGGAACTTAGCACACTACTCTCCTTCAAGTGTAGCCAAACATTTAGGAGGTCACCGGGGTCCGAAGTTAGCGTCTATAGCCGGAGCCAAATGGAGCTAACAAATACCAAAGCTTGGCATATTGAATCTGTTGGGATCGGACCGCTCACTTCAGATTCAGAACTACTGAAATATCGCGATGCTGTCTTCTGTGATACTGTATCAATACGTTCGTTGGCAGACAAGGGGTCATCACTCCACCACTGCCACGTAAACCAGTAGCCTAAGGGTGCACCGCTAGCATTAGCATTAGCAAACCTATGTACAATATAAGCTCACAGTTCCCTAATAACCTGTTACAGCTCCATGAGCACGAATAACAGCAGGGACTGGATTGGGCATGTACTGGACGAGCGGCCACATCAGTGTTCAGACACTCCTACAACCACTGGTCAGTTGGTCCAGATTTGGTGGATGCCTTCTCCGCTACAATTCCGAGGAGAATTCCCTGTAGGCTGGGATTTTATCCACTGCTGGTAGACCCGTATGACCGTACGCTTCCATACACCTGCAGATTCAGCTACTTCCTTCACACTATGGTCTTTGGCCACGCCCACATGCAGTCCCTCCTTTTAGCCAATCATTAACATCTGCTCTGGAGCCATTTTCCACACATGGAATGAGGCATTCCCTGCACTGTAGCACCTCTTCCCAATCTATGGATCCCGTCACTCACACCCCACAAGGATTTATAGCCCCATCATCCTTATAACATAGTGCCATCTACAGGAGCCTGAAGGTACTACCATGGCTAGACATTTTGGTCTATCATCATCATTTTCAGCTCTTTGACTAAATGCGTCTCATGAATGGACAAACAGCATAGGACAAACAGAGCACATAATTACCTGCTGATTCGGCAGTCCAGGTTGCGAGATCTGTGCTACTACACTCAAACCATCAACTTTCTGCTTTCCAAGAATGCCACCTGAACCCACTGAGCCCGCCCGCTTTACGTCCACCTGCGGGTTTGGCATCTCTGAAATCATCAACGTACAGTAAACATGTGTATATGATTTCAGGCTCGCGTTTCTAACCTCGCATGCGGAGGCCCACACAAGCTGTGGGAAAGCGAGGGCTGATAGCTCAATTAAGGCATGATGAGTGACTTTAGCCTTGTTAGCCTGAAGGCTAGCAGGAGGTATTGCGTTCTCAGGTATGTCTGTTGGAAAGATAACGTGTCAAAACCTGAAGCTCCGCCAATAAACAATCCACGGTGGCGAAATGACAAGGCAACCTTGAATTACTGCTTTAGACGTGAATCAATTAAAGCCAACGCAGGAATAGGCGCATACGGACACATACACGCATTCTTACACCGACTCAACGCCACACAATTGCACAAAAGCATACTTTCCTGAACACTCACACACACACCGGGACATGAAATGAGAACATGTGTCAGACTGATGAGCCTCGGGCAGGCTGCGCTTTATCTTTATCTCAATCAGGGGAGTGATCACAAACACCTGAGCTTACCTCTCCATGACTAATAGAGGATTTTTCAGGTATTTACTATCATTACTCAACGCTACATAAATCTCACACCACTGCCAACCTGCTAGACAAAGCTGGCCCAGTAAATTCAACCCCAAAATTACACGGCTGATTCTGTAGGCAGCTCTACTGTTATCAAGGTGCAGGTATCTGCCATTACAAAGAGGCTCCACACCAGAAGGAAGCGTTTGCTTCATCTACAAACAACACCAGGGCAAGAGTTAGGGTTGCTAATGCATATCCAGGCCAACGACCAGGACGAGTCAAAGACTAGAAGACCATTACTGGTGCAAACCAATGGCAGCCTTTGACCTGAAGCCGTTGACTTAAGGAACTTAAGGAACAACCTGCAGTCCTAAAACTGATCACGATTTGTCTTTCAAACAGCGAGTGCACAAGAGGACATGCATAAATCATGAGGCTAAAGAAGCTGGACCTGGCCAACTTTCATTCATAGCACCGAGTCCTTCTCCCTACTCCCCAGAAGTGGACTTTCCAACAAGATAATGATCCCAAACATACAAGTAATCACACCAAGGAACGGCTCAATGGGAAGATATGGAGGGCTGGGGAATGGCCTGGACAAAGTCGAGGTCTGAATCCCATTGAAATGTGGTATACATAGGCATGTACACGCAAGAGACCTCTTAACCATGGTTGCTTTGCTGCTTCAGGGCCTGGCCAAATTGGAATCATACCACTGACTCTAAATTCTCCTTTATACCAGAGTGCTTGAAGGGAACACGCTGCCATCTTTTAAAATGCTGAAGCTGAAGAAGTGGACCTTGCAACCAGATGATGATCCCGAGCACACAAGTAAATCCCCCAATGAATGGCTCAATGGGAAGCAATGGAGGGTTATGGAATGGCTTGGATGAGATTGGGATCTGAATCCCATTGAAATGCTGTATACCTGGGCATGAAACCCCTTAAACATGGCATTTCCAGGCCAAGGACCAGGGCGAGTCAAAGACTAGAAGACCATTACTGGTGCAAACCAATAGCAGCCTTAGACCTCAAACTAAGTGCAAGCAGAAAGTAGTTTGGGGCTGATTTCCTACCTCGAGGCCTGGCCAACCTGCAGTCCTAAAACTGATTACGATTTGTCTTTAAACAGAGAGTGCACAAACAGGACATGCGGCAATCATGAGGCTAAAGAACCTGGAACAGCCAACCAGATAATGATCCCAAACATACAATAATCACACCAATAAATGACTCAGTGGGAAAAAAAGGAGGGTTATGGAATGGCTTGGATGAGGTTGGGATCTGAATCCCACTGAAATGCTACATACATGGGGATGTAAGAGACCCCTTAAACATTGCTGCTTTGCTGACCTTAGGGCCTGGCCAACTTACAATCATGACCCTGACTCCTTCACACCAGAGAGTGTGAAGGGAATGAGCAGCCATCTTTTAAAACGTTGAAGCAGAAGAAGCTGAAGAAGCGGACCTTCCAACCAGATGATGATCCCAAGCATACAAGTAAATCCACCAATGAATGGCTCAATGGGAAGAAATGGAGGGTTACGGAATGGCTTGGATGAGATTGGGATCTGAATCCCATTGAAATGCTGTATACCTGGGCAAGAAACCCCTCAAACATGGCCGCTTTGTTGCCTCAGGGCCTGGCCAACTTGCATTCATAGCACTGACCCCTTCATACCAAAAAAGAGTTGAAGAGGATGTGTGACCAGAAGTGGACTTTCCAACAAGATGATGATCCCAAACACACAAGTAAATCCACCAAAGAACGGCTCAATGGAAGGAATGAAAGGCTACTGAAAAGCCTGGACAGAGTCCAGATTCGAATCCCAACGAAATGCTGTGTTTGAAACGGGCTGTATACGCAAGACACCCCTCAAACACTGCACAGCAGACAGGAGGACGGTTATAGGACATGCCTATATTTCTTAAATAAATGATTGCAAAGTCATATTTCTACTGTCCTTTTGTTCTGTTACATAACGTATCCTTATATACGGTTTAACTGACGACATACCCATAAGATAAACGGAGCAGATCTCCATCTACGTTTATAGAAAAGCATTAAAAGCCGTCATTAAGCAGATAACACTACGGAGAGGCATTAAAGCCAAGGAGAAAGAATGAAGCAAAAGAAAACAGCATATATAAATCATCAAAAAGAAGCTTCATGCCTTTATCTCTGCTCGTCATCCATCATGATCTACTGATCCGATGTCGTCCGACAAGAAAAACATCATTGCATCAAAGTGCGAATCAATAACGTGGGGTGTGGAAACGACTCTGTCATGCATATTCATTTCCCTTATGCCAACAGAGTGTCACTTACTCCATGAAATATCTCTGATCACGTCTCTATGCATCCAGCTGCTGACAGTCGTTCATTTGTACACACGGAGCTTGTATAGAATCTCCATAGAAAAGCACTGCAGTAGTATGTATGTGATGAGCCTGAGGTCACCATGGCCAGTAGCAAGCGTCAGCTACAAAGTTAAAAAGCCCCCAGGTGTATGTATACATATATATACATATATATATATGTAGAGTATATACTGTATATATATATTAGTGTGGTCAGGTGCTGATGCTGGATCATTAGGTTTAGAAGCTCCGAGAACTCGGTTCCACTGCTCCACAATTAGAATGTGCAGCGGTTATGGGCTGGACGTTGGGGAACCAGAAGGAACCAGAAGGTTCGATCCCCTGTACAGACATGACTCAGCTGAAGTGCCTATATA
Source organism: Prochilodus magdalenae (assembly GCA_024036415.1). NCBI lineage: Eukaryota > Metazoa > Chordata > Actinopteri > Characiformes > Prochilodontidae > Prochilodus > Prochilodus magdalenae. The sequence continues at coordinate 21,983 of JAMWET010004571.1, forward strand.
TAACAAATATATATATGATAAGCTCCTCGGACAAGAAATGAGCCCCTCTGTGAAGTTCTAGGGGGCTTTAGGTACGTGGATGGGTTCTTAGGTTGAGCCGACAGTAAATTTGAACCCGAGTTCCTACACCGAGCTTCTGGATAACCAGGTCTAGCCTTCTGCGCTGCTTGGCGCTGTGCGAGGCGGCTGCCTGTTGCAGCAGCTCTGTCATGAGCATTCCTCTTTAGTGTTGTTAGTGGTGGTAGCGTGTTTTTCTTTGCCTCCTGCTTTGATATATTCTATCGTATTTATTCTTATCTAAGTGGCTTCGTTATTCGTGTAGCTTACAAGCTGCTGTAACTCCGTAATTGTCCCTTGGGATCAATAACGTGTTATCTTATCTTAGCTTTGCTCATCATCTTAAACAGGGACACAGCATTCCTATCCCGGTAAGTCCAAGATAACGGTTCTCACAATTGGCATGATGAACATTCAGGAGCCCATGTCTGATATTCCTTGATGCTAGAGTGGATGAACACTGATGTCATCATATGCACCCATCAGTCCTACATAGACACTAGTGAACACACACCTCAGGGGGGAAGTGAGCACCCAGAGAGGTAGGTAACCCTATCTACAGCACCTGGGGAGCAGTAGGACCTAGTTCAAAGGCACTTCAGCTGAGTCATGTCTGTACAGGGGATCGAACCCTCTGGTTCCTTCTGGTTCCCCAACCTCCAGCCCATACCAGCCGCACATTCTAATTGTGGAGCAGTGGAACCGAGTTCTCGGAGCTTCTAAACCTAATGTTCCAGCATCAGCACCTGACCACGCTAACGGTCTTCTGACTCCCAGCAATGTTCCAACATCTAGAGTAAAGCCTTCCCCGGAGAGTAGAGGCTGTTACCGTTCAGCACGGGGAGCCAGGCTCCCGACTAATACCCTTGATTTCAGGAGAAGCGCTGGAAGAGCAGGTGTCTCCAGACCTCATTAATATTATTATTATTATTATTAAGGCAGAAATTGTGGAGTGCTCCGTGCCCCGTTCCTCCTTAAACCTGCTCTCCTGCATTTCTCTCGCCCTCAGGTGCTAGTGTAGCGAATGCTGCTGTCAGGCCGGGTGGTTAATAAGCTTGGCATGCGAGTCTCTCCTCATCAGCTGCCATTAAAGCGAGCCCTGCTGCTGCATCTGCTCAGGAACGTGACAGCTTCGCTACGGCAGCGAAGCGGGCCTACGCTCAGCGAGTCGCAGAGCCCCACACAAAGAGCCCACCGCAGCTCCGAGTTAGCATTAGCGAGTGACTCATGTCTCGCTCCTGCCGGTGCCGCGGTGCCGGCACATTATCTTCAGGATTTTATTTTCCCCATTTCTGCCATCAACTCAAAATTAGATTAATCATTTTCACTTGAGAGGGAAAGTTGAGGGGGGAAAGAAATAAAAGCGGCGGAGGTAAAAACGTCCTCGTAAAGTATCAATAACAAAGCCGAGAGGCTTTCTAATGCACTGGACCGCCTGATGGCTTTATTCCTCAAGATGTCTTTAGTGGACCCGCTAGTGTAGTTTAGGGGACCATAAATGTCGGATAAGGGTGAGATTGTGCGCTTGGGGGGGCGGTGGGGTGGCGCGGGGGGGGCGCGTGTGTGTGCGGTGATGGCCGCCGGAGCTCGAAGGGCTATTTAGCTAGCGGTGTGCGGCAGGAATTCGGCTCCTGTGTGTCAAACGGCAAATGGCTGAAATATAGTTTCCACTCTCCGGGCCGTGAATGTCGTGCCCCGCATTGTGATGATCGCTCATGATGCTCGTCTTAGCAAAAGAAGTAGTGTGTAGCGTGCTGGTGGTGAGGAGGTTTGAGGGTGGCGTTTGGGGGGCTTTGGAGGAGGTGGGACGCAGATAGTCGAGCTACAGAGAGGCTACATTAAAATGATAAATAATATAAATCCCTCCAGCACCGGCCGAGAGGAGTGTTGAGGCGAGATTGTAGAGCGGAATGAGAATGAGTCGCGGATGGGGGGGGAACACAGGAGCAAAAGAAAGAGAGAAGAAAGAGGAAGAAGGAGATTCGCTTCCTCCCACAGGCAATTCACTATCGGTCGCATGACCTCGGAACACACACTGGCAGGCAGACCGCGGGCTGTGTGTGTATAGTAGGTAAGGGGGGCGGAGAGGATGGATGTAGCGATATGGGTAGAAGAAGCGCATGAAAACCTTTACCAGTGGTCAGAAAACCTTAACACAACGCAAAACGCGGAGGCACGGAAAGAGCCGATGGAGCTAACGCGGCAAGGACCATACGGCTTGTTCGAGTCGGCACCAGTCAGACCTTCCCACACTTCCGACATTCCGTCTCGCAGCATCCCAAACCCCCAAATCTGTAGATTTCAGTCAGTCAAGGCCAAAAAGGTGTCAATTCCCGGAATGCTGAGAGAAGCTATTCCACATGAACTGGCCTGTACCATTAACCCGACACGGTAAGCACCAACCGATCCGAATCCCATTCCATATGATCTTCCGTGCATGCTGGGGAATCACCGTGAATCCGGCCTAAATGCAGCCCTGTGCATGTTATATATAGGGAGCTGCTTGAATGGCGGAGAACACTTGCTGGTTTTGCCAGTCTGATGTTATCAAAGACCAAAATCTGATCATAGCATGTCTGTCCATCAACTTCCAGGTAACTCATACTTACGGATTGCGAGTTGTCCGGGGGGTTTCGCCACAGAGCTGTAAACAGTCGGCTAGCATCATCACGTTCAGCCTCGCCTCCGATAACAAGCCTCATCCGAGTATACAAGCCTCCTTAAGCCTAGTGTGTTATAATTTGGTTGAGGTTCTGATAGGCCGCAGAACGCTTTTGGCTTAATGGCCCGGATGACGCGTCTAGGGGCTCTGGACTGCGCTGTCTTGTCTCTGGCTGGGTGTTCTAGGTGCTGAGCAGCCGTGCTTTGTAACAGAGGCCTGGATGCCCGTCCGTGTTTTTCAGACTTCCTTTCTGACTCGGAATATTTATTTAGCATGCATTCGCTTGGAAAAGCGTCGTTCGGCCCAAATACACCGTTCGAAGCCGGCTAACCTTACCGTCTTCCCGAAATGCGCACGTATTGATGTTCCCTGTGATACCCGAGTTGCCCAGAGATGCCCTGGCTACGGTGAGTGCTTGACTAGCTAACTATTACCATGAAAATTAAGGTCGCTTAACATCTCTGTTTACCTTGGCTTAACATCAGTAATAAAAAGAGTGTCTGATTTACTCAGGATATCTAACGAATGATGGAGCGCAGGGATCACCGTGCCTGAGTCTTGGATGTAAACGTCACAGTGCCTGGTCGCTGGATCTGAGAAATGCCGTAACTAGACCCTGCTCACCGACGGGTGGAGTCAATTGCGACATTTACTATGGGGGCACTCTTCTGGTGGCAGCTAGCAGGCTAGCCGATTTGGAAGTGCGCTTTAAGGCTGAGCGTCTGAGCGGTCAGGACACATGGACGACTGGTTGAAGGCTTTGTCAGGTCGTGCTTGCCGTGGAATCGTGCGGTTAAGGAATGGAGTCTTATACGGGTTCTAACCATGGTTCTCAAAATGTACTCGGACATTTGAAGCAGAAGTGCGTCAGTGTTGACGAGTTACTATCTGCTTGAGACGGGTGGGTGTTACGGTTTTCACTGCGTGATATTATAACTGTGTCTGTGTGTGTAGTAGTGTGTGTGTGTGTGAGGTGAAGTGAGTGATGCCTAAGAGTGCTGAGTGAGTGTAGAGTGTGTGTGTGAGTGAGTAGTGTGTATGAATGTGTGTGTGTAGTGTGATGTAGTGTGTGATGTGTATCTAAGTGGTGGTGTATGTGCTGTGGATTTGTGTGTGATTGTATCTCGTCGAGTGTGTGTGTGTGTGATTGTGTGTGTGTGTGTGATTGTGTGTGTGTGTGTGTGTGTATCTGTGTGTGTGTGATTGTGTGTATGTATGTTGGTTGTGTGTGTGTGTGTATGTGTGTGTGTGTGTGTATGAGTGTGTTTGTGTGTGTGTGTGTTTGTGTGTGTGTGTGTCTGTGTATAAGTGTGTGTATATGAGTGTGTGTGTGTGTGTGTGTGTTTGTGTGTGTGTATAGTGTGTGTATATGAGTGTGTGTTTGTGTGTGTGTGTGTGTGTGTATAGTGTGTGTATATGAGTGTGTGTGTGTATAAACACAGTGTGTGTAGTGTGTGATAGTGTTATAAGTGTGTGTATATAGAGTGTAGTGTGTAGTGTGTATATGAGTGTGTGTTGTATGAGTGTGTGTGTATGAGTCGTGTGTGTGTGTGCTGTGTGTATGCTGGTGTAGTGTGATATACGATGTGTGTATATGAGTTGTGTTATGCGTGTGTGCGTGTGTGTGATGTATGATGTGATGATGTGGTATAGTGTGTTGTATGTAGGTGTAGTGTAGTGTCATGTGTGTGTGTGTGTATGGCTGAGTGTGGGGCGAGTTGTTGTGTGTATGTGGTGTGTGTGTGAGTGTCGTAGTGCTGTGTGGGGTGTGTGTGATGTGTGCTCTAGTGTGGTGTATATGGAGTGTGTGTTGGTCCCTATTCTTTTCTTAGTATGTTTTAAAAAGTCCTCTTCCTGGACTGTTAGATCTCATGTTGCCTCCTAGCAGCGTGCGGCGCGATGATGTTTAATCTCATGGTGATTTTAATAGCAGGCGCCGACTTAAAAGTCTAATAGTTACCCTCGCTTCCTCTTCTCTACCACCCGGCTCTTTCTCTAATCTCTTTCTACCTCTCCTCTCTCTAGATTCTTTTTTTATTGCCGTTTTAATATGCCTTTTGTGTGCAGCTAGCTCATTCAGATCCTATTAGCACCTAGGCCTCCCTCTCATATACACGCCTTGCTGGCTGCATTTAGCATACTTCCTACCCCGACTCACGCCGCACGCTCGCACAGCCCGAGGGCTTAAGCTCCCTCGGTCTTTTTCATTCGCAGTATCACGCCGTATGGCTGCGATTGTTCCTTTTCCCGCCTGCGGCCGGTTCTTTTCATCCTCCGCAAAAGTTCACACACAATTCAGCGAGTGGTAAAACACGGCCAGACGCTGCCTGAGAACCGTGTTGTTTCGCTAATTACAAAAAAAGTATCTGGGCTAATCCAGGCCCGATAAGACACTCATTACCTAGCAAAGACATTTATCGCCCGCGGATTGATGACCCATTTCTGAGAGTGGCTGTGTAGCAGGGAGAGGGAACGCTGCCTATCGCCGGCGCGCTACAGCTGCAGCCCAGTTCATCATTTGTCTGAGAGCGAGGCTGTGTAGGAATGTAATTAACAGATGCTGCTCGGGCTAATAGAATTCTCTGGAAGCTGCAGTTAGCTGAAGAGACGGAGCTAAACAGAGACGTCTCGTTAAACCGTGAGACAAGGGGAGTGAGGCGAGCGGGAGGGAAGTCATTATTAGGGATGTCAGAAAGTGGCAAACGAGCAACAGAGAGCTTCAGCACACTCATTCTCATCACACACACAACCAATCACCATGGAGCCAGGAGGGCACGGACGGAATTCTGAGAGAGAGAG
>JAMWET010004571.1:35000-37500 GCA_024036415.1 Prochilodus magdalenae
GCCGTTACAGCTGTGGTCAAGTGTGGGCCGACATGCTAAACCCTATGGATTGGGAATGGGTAGAGAGAGAAAGCCGTCCCCTTGTGTTCCCACTTCATCAAAAATTTGCATACTGATATCACATGACCTCTGGTATGTCTAGGTGTCCTGTGGGCAGCAACCTGTGGGGCAGCGTCCTGTGGGGCAGCATGCTGTGCCCACTGATGAAGGACTAGAGGATGACCAACACTGCACTGCGCAGCAGCAGATGAGCTACCGTCTCTGACTGTCCATCTACAAGGTGGACCAGCAAGGTAGGAGTGTCTAATAGAGTGGACAGTGAGTGGACACAGTGTCTCAACACTCCAGCAGCACTGCTGTGTCTGATCCACTCACACCAGCACCACACACACTAACACATACACTAACCAATTCATGCTGTTACCATGTTATTCCAGCTCAGGTACATCCCACGCACTGACACACACCTACCACACCGACCGGTCTACAACAACACTGGCCCACTTAGCGTGAGACCGAGGGGCGTGGTAAGAGTCTGGCAGGCTGGGAATGATGTCGTGCCTCGTCTTATGATTATTAAACGGTGGTTTTGGCGTATCAGAATCGTTTACGACCTCAGACGATCCGAAGGCTGTCTCCTATCACAAGAACAGCACCAGGGTGGGACTGCACGTGTTTGTTTCGATAAAGGCAGACAAATTAGACGACAGCTTTTAAACGTAACCATCACTTTCAGGCTAATTATAGCCCTGCCAATGATGAAAGACGTGGTAGCGCCAGGGAGCGTACACACACGCACATGCCTTTCTGATTCGTTTCTTTCGGAGCATGCTATAGCGGGTAAATGGCAGCCTACGTGCGTGTGTGTATCTGTGTGTGCGTGGGTGTGTGTATCTGTGTGTGTGTGTGTGTGTTTCAGCTGCACCAAACGACAGACACAGGTGTTTGCCTGTAAGCTCAGTACCCCGAGGTATCATGAGTACAGTTACAGCCAACAAAGTCTGTAAACGGTGCAATCCATGCCAAGTAAAACACCTAGCACAGGCCCTGAGAACGATACACGGTGTTTTCCCTCTTCGCCCTTTGTCCTGCATGTGTGTGTGTGTGTGTGTGTGTGTGTGTGTGTGTGTGTGTGTGTAACAGCCCTTATCTGAAACTAAAACTAGCAGACTAATACAACACTAAGTTCAATGTTTACTAGGTACCAAGTGTGTTCTCCTAAATCCTTAGGTCAACAATGTACAGTTAATGGCCGTGACGTAAGTAAGGACGGGCCTTATCTCTGTACCTGACTGACCCAGACCTCCAGCGAGCAGTGGTGTCCTCCATGAGACCTCCTGTTAGTGCAGCACCATTGTCAGACGGCTGCACCACGCAGGACTACATGCACACAGACCGTTACCACGACTGTCCTTAACACCACGTCACCGTCACCAAAGACTGCAGTGGTGTCGTACCAGACTGTCATGGAGTGACTCAGAATGGCAGCGGGTCATCTTCAGTGACGAGTCCCGCTTTAGTCTTGGTGGAGACGCCCAACGAATCCGTGTGTGGAGGCACCGTGGTCAGCACCAAGATGAACGGTCTGTTGTCACACGTCCAGAAGACCTGGTGTCCCTCCACCTCCACCCCTACCGCACCATCTGCAGGAACTGTGTGAGGATGTTCAAGCTGCATGGGATGGATTATCACAGGACTCCATTAGGAACCTCTACAGCTCCATACCGAGACGTCTGGCGTGTTGGGTTAGCGAACACGGCGGCCCGACGCCATACTGAGAGACAGACTTCTGTATGTGTAGCTCAATAAATATTGATCATATCAGAAAATTAGCGAGCTTTCCAGGACACGCCCATAAGAGACAAACCTGGAGCCACATCAGCAACTTCTCTGCGAGTGTAACGGCAGGCTAAGCCGAGCGCCTACGTTGGCAGTAAGGTATAAAACGGGGGATATTTAATTTCTCCCTCTAGTTCTCCTCTAATTGTGTTTGCGTGTCTGTCTCTACTCTTTGTTGTAGGCAGTCATGTGCCCCGCCCCCTGCTGAATGCCACCTGTCATCCGCTCCACTACAGCAGGCTTGAGTGTGTCCATCTCCATTAAGGACAGACACACACAATCTTCTCTCCTCTGGTCAGGGACAGCGGGCCTATTGTCCACTCCCTTTAGGGCTCAGATAGGAGGGACACAGAAACCACTGGGACAAAGGGCTTGTCAGAAGACTGACAGCTACAGAGACACCCCCTATGCCCACTGTCCCAGTGACAGGACGGGGGCTGCGTGTATAGGACCCCTCTGGAAGAAAGGGGGAGTGTGCTGGAGTGTCAGTCACCACGCCTGCATCTGCATATTTGTGCGAGGGTATGTGTGCCTGTATGGATCAGGAAATTAATAACGTCTTATAGCAGAGCAGGGGCTTCGCTATCGTCCGCCATGTTTGTTTACGTCCAGTGTGCAGGACAAAACGAGAGATCAAAGTTTTAAATATATATTAGAGGTG
>JAMWET010004571.1:40000-99161 GCA_024036415.1 Prochilodus magdalenae
GGGCAGCGTCCTGTGGGCAGCGTCCTGTGCCCACTGATGAAGGACTAGAGGATGACCAACACTGCACTGTGCAGCAGCAGATGAGCTATCGTCTCTGACTGTCCATCTACAAGGTGGAGCAGCAAGGTAGGAGTGTCTAATAGAGTGGACAGTGAGTGGACACAGTGTCTCAACACTCCAGCAGCACTGCTGTGTCTGATCCACTCACACCAGCACCACCCACACTAACACACCACCACCACGTCAGTGTTACTGCAGTGCTGAGAATGATCCACCACCCACATACTACCTGCTCTGTGGTGGTCCTGTGGGGGTCCTGACCATTGAAGAACAGGGTAATACAGTACACAGAGAAGCAGACGGACTACAGTCTGGACCTGTACACCTACAGAGTGTCCTATAGGGTCAGTGGAGCTGATAAGATGGACAGTGGGTGTAGATACGAGACGTAGGAGGTGGTGGTGATGTCATGGCTGATCAGTGTTGTCTTCATATTCATACACACTGTCACAGATATGATATAACAAAACCGTAAACCCCTGAAAACGACTCCAGACAAACGAGTGGGAGGAGAAGCGAGCGTCTGTGAGTGTGTGTGTGTCTATCTGTGGCGAGTAGGGAGCAGCATGAATGAGCGAGTGAGTTTAAGGGAATAGATGGGTCACTGGGGTGGTGGAAGTGAAGTCATCATTCAACCTGAGTACTTCTAAAGCAGCAAGAGGTCCCCTGCGGTCACATTTAGCATTCTCTCCCTCTCTCTCTCTCTCTCTCTCTCTCTCTCTCTCTCTCCCCCTCTCCCTCTCCCTCTCCCTCTCCCTCTCCCAAGCCTGCAGCTCCATGCCCCACTCCCCGCACCACTTAAAGCGCTGTTTCAGAAACAACGGCCGCCTGAAAGAAACTCAGAAGGCTTAATCAATCAGGCGGCCCATGCTTGTGTTTATGAGTCTTCAGCCCCGGCGATCCATCATTCTGGCTTTAACACACCAAACTTTAACGCCATTATGCTCCGAGACAAAGGAGGCCATAATCGGAAAAGCGGAGTCCTCTGCATACTAAACCAATAAAACAATTAGGCTTTTCACCAGCAAATAAGCAGCATGAATCAGCAAGGAAGAGCTTTCGCACGGGAGGAGCGGTGAGGAATTAAAGCTTAGAGGTCCAACAAGGACGCGGCGGAACACACAGCCGCCGAGCTCCGTTACAGAAACCACGGCAGACGTACCGCCGAATACGTTACAGGGGATCCAAGCACGGGAATCCAACTACACAAACCACACGACGGCCTACCGAGCGGCCACCAGTACCGCGATGGCCTCCATGAGTCATCCAGACGGCTGCACCACGCAGGACTACATGCACACAGACAGTTACCACGACTGTCCTTAACACCACGTCACCGTCACCAAAGACTGCAGTGGTGCCGTACCAGAGTGACTCAGAATGGCAGCGGGTCATCTTCAGTGACGAGTCCCGCTTTAGTCTTGGTGGAGACGCCCAACGAATCCGTGTGTGGAGGCACCGTGGTCAGCACCAAGATGAACGGTTTGTCGTCACACGTCCAGAAGGCCTGGTGTCCCTCCACCTCCACCCCTACCGCACCATCTGCAGGAACTGTGTGAGGATGTTCAAGCTGCATGGGATGGATTATCACAGGACTCCATTAGGAACCTCTACAGCTCCATACCGAGACGTCTGGCGTGTTGGGTTAGCAAACACGGCGGCCAGCTGTCATACTGAGAGACAGACTTCTGTATGTGTAGCTCAATAAATATTGATCATATCAGTCTAAATTCATCATCAGTTATTGATCCTGGTCACCTTCATCTTCCTTCCCAACAGCACCGCACTCCCACACCTCCTTCTGCATCAGCTTATACGAGATGATTAGTGATATCACTGAAATCTCCAGAAAAAAAAATGCTTATTTTAAAAACCGTTCGGTTCTGTGTTTATTTAACATTGATAAGTCTGTGTTTGCTCCATCCTTCACAGAGCACGTCAAACAAAACACAGACAAAGGCTTTTAAGCTGTACTGTTTATCAATGTCTAACATTGATTACAGAGAGTGTGGCAGCCCGTTTAGTCTAAAGTACCCACAACTTCAGAACGCTAACTGTGTTTGTCCGTGGTACTCGGCCCAAAAAAGCAGAACAGAGAGACTGGGCATGGTTCCATCACTCCCTGAATGACTCTGCGTCCGTCCTTCTGCACAAGCGTCCCTATAGCTGCTGCCGGGCGACGCGTGATGGAGTGACGGGCGCGGCTGTCCCGCTCACGGCGCTTAAAGACTAACGCCATAGAAACTGATTATGAAAGCCAGTCGGAGCGAACGCTCCGCACACTCCCCGCTAACAGCACGTTACCGCCACCCTGCCCGTGTGCTATGCGTGGGAGATAACATCAGCTCTATCTTATCGCTCTGTGTTTAAACGGCGTGCGGGGCCATGTGGTTCTCCTTCCTTTAAATGTTGCCTGTTGACAGGCACTTCACAGAACCGGGGCTAATGTGGGAGGTTCCATTATCAGGCCCAGGCTGGGAGGCTGGAGGGGGGTGGGCACAGGAAGTGATAGAGGGCAAAGGGAGGAGGAGGGGGGTTCAAACGCATTAGAATGGAGAGCGTGAGGGAGCGAGTCTGACCCTATCTAATCTCCCCTACTGATGAAATAAACTTGTGTGTGCGGGGTCGCGGCACTGAAAGCATGCGTGTGTGTATCTCTGTGTGTGGACACCGCCTTGATGAATGGGCAGGCATGGCCTGGTCTCCAGCTTTCGACGCCTCGCCGAGGAATGCAGCGACCCAACAGCAGAGAAAGGCAAGCGTCGACACTTGCTCGAACAGGAGGCGAGGCGGGCCGGGATGGACATTAGTCAAAGGCAGTATGTGGGGTTTAAAGAAACAATGCCGCACGGTGTTACCCCAACACAGCACATCATCATTAACACATGATGTTTGGTGTCTTAAGTGAGTAGGGTTCAAATCATATGTGCATGAGACATGCGAGTGGCCTTATCTCTGTACCTGACTGACCCCATATCCACCATTACAGACCTCCAGCGAGCAGTGGTGTCCTCCATGAGTCATCCTGTTTTGGCAGACGGCTGCACCACGCAGGACTACATGCACACAGACCGTTACCACGACTGTCCTTAACACCACGTCACCCTCACCAAAGACTGCAGTGGTGTCGTACCAGACTGTCATGGAGTGACATCTTCAGTGACGAGTCCCGCTTTAGTCTTGGTGAAGACGCCCAACGAATCCGTGTGTGGAGGCACCGTGGTCAGCACCAAGATGAACGGTTTGTTGTCACACGTCCAGAAGTCCTGGTGTCCGTCCACCCCCACCCCTACCGCACCATCTGCAGGAACTGTGTGAGGATGTTCAAGCTGCATGGGATGGATTATCACAGGACACCATTAGGAACCTCTACAGCTCCATACCGAGACGTCTGGCGTGTTGGGTTAGCAAACACGGCGGCCCGACGCCATACTGAGAGACAGACTTCTGTATGTGTAGCTCAATAAATATTGATCATATCAGGTCACCTTTATCTTCCTTCCCAACACCACCGCACTCCCACACCTCCTCCTGGATGCAGCTGTTCTGTTAATAATAAGTGTATATGTATATTTAGTGGTGTAAAAACTTTGATCTCTTTTTCTGCACAGTGTAAAAGCTCTAGTTCTCCTTTCAGGTTAGTGAATATTCATGATGGACCGACCAATAGAATCGCTCCAAACCTGCTTAGTAATAAACCTTGTTCTATCAGCTCCACTGCAGGGTAAGGAAGCTGCTCCATCCTCCTGTACAGCTCCACTCTGGAGGGGTTTAAGGTGGACTGTGTAATTCCATGAGGGCTAGTTTATAGTTTGGTGTCTTCACTTTTATTCTACAGTAGAGCTTTAAGATACACAGAAGGAGAACCTGCTAGGAGGAGCTGTCGCTAGACTTTTGACTGGTAGTGTAGACACACACTTCCACTGTAATTCTGAAATTAATGAAGATGTGAGCTCCTACTGACAGCTATGTCTATGTGTGTGTGTACAGGGTTGGTGGGCTCCTAAGGGGACTAAAATTGGAGAGAAGTGGGTCAGTGTAAACAGCAGCGTTATCTGTGTGTGTGTGTGTGTGTGTGTGTGTGTGTGTGTGTGTGTGTGTGTGTGTGTGTCTCTGTGCTATGTGTTATCAGAATGAATGGACACTGTCTTATCTCTGAGGAAGGAAGTCACTGGGCTATCAGTGCACACGTGTGTGTGTGTTTACATAGGTGCGTCTGAGCGAAAGAGTAGGAGAGGAAGACAGCAGGCACGGTGAAGGACTTCCCATCAAAAGATCCTCCAATCAAAAACACACGTACGGTATTCCAGCAATTCAGCGCATACCAATCAGCACCGCCCAATAAATGGCATGTCTCTCCATGAACACAGGAGCTGCCGTTTACACTGTGTGATGAGGAGTCCTAATGGACCAACATGGGCCAGAACTGCTTGGAAAGACGACTGGTTCCATTGACTTACCATAGAACTAAACTAGGTTTTTGGCCTTTCCTGTGAAGCGGCCATTTTGGAGATCCTTGATGTTTAATTGGACAGTGATGATATTATAGCATGCGGGGTTATCGTGGTGCACCAAAACAAAGCACTACACCAAATACCAAAACCCAACGGAGATCGCTAGGGGTGAATAAGAACCGCGTACCTACAACTGACTTACCACAATTACCAGAGTACGTTGGTTACGGTGTGTGCAATCAAATCTCCGTAGCTTTGCGAGAGCAGTTGGTCATCCAAGGCAGGTAATGTCCTTAGCATATTAGCACTGCCTATTTCACCATTTCATAAACCAAGGCAGTGTTAGTGTGCCTGTAAGGACTTCCTGTTTCTGATGTTGAGCTGTGTTCAGTGTCTCGAGCGTGAGGTACGTACCTGCGGTAAAGACGTTCTGGAGCTCTGCGGTGTTCTGGAACAGAAATGCGCTAGCCCTACAGATGTTGAGGTATTGAGCTCCGAAATGTTCAGCCTGCTCGGGAATGGTGTGCTTTTCCCATTAAGAATGAATGGGATGGAAGGGTACATGGCGATCTACTGTACTTCTGCTCGACCGGCAGACCATGTTTCACATACACTATCTCAGGGCAGACCCCCAAGCACTAATTCAGTGTTGTTCTGACCCGCACTCGTTTGTTGTCTTCACCGCCTCCCCCCATCCCATCACTCGTTTTTCCCATAGAGTCCCATTCCTTCACACCCCCACTCAAACCCTACCATCAAACTGCATGTACTCACTCAACACAGGTCCCCAACTCTAATCCCCAGCCATACTGACCCGTACTCCTCTATGTGTTGTTTATTCATCCTTCGCTCCTCCCATAGAGTCCCATTCATTTCCAGCAACACCTTAGCAACTGGATAGCAACGGGCTTAGACTGTGCAATCTCTGTGCGGTTTACTAGCTGTAATAAAGATCATGTGTACGTCGTTTGTAGAAACCACACTGTAGCACACACCTGACATTTCCACTGTTGATCCACTGCTGCTCAAACTGGACTTCGTTATGGGGCTGCTACGTACTCCCTCTTTCCGGAGGAGAGCAGAGTAGCCAACGTCAGTACTCCAGGAAAGGTTCTGATACTTGGGGAAAATGCTGACTCGAGTAAAAGCAAAAGTGCCTGCATATTAATAACTTGAGTAGAGGTAGGAAAGTATCAGGTCAGAGAAGCTACTGAAGTTCTGAGGAACGTATACATGATGTGGAGCTTCTTAGTAAACCCAGTATCTATCAGCACAGGAATCGGAAGCTCCATTTTACCTCGCATTATTATTATTTCAGTCTAAATTAAAAACGCTAAAGCTCCAAAGTCACAAGCATGACCAATTCTAAAGCAGCTCAGATGATCAACAACAAAGCAGAATTTAAATTAAGCAACAAAAAAGGGAATTAATAAATATAAATGTCTGCACTGCAAAAAAATGTATTATACGTTAGAATATATATATATATTTATTTTAAAAAATAATTAAAAAATAAAAATATTCAATATGTATGTATAATACATTAATATAATATTACAATGTTAAATATAAATCTATAATATTTAAAATGCATATAATTAAATGGTTAATATTTAGTTGATACATTGTTTAATTTTGAAAAAAAGACATTATTTAGCTCATTATCAGACTTTTACTTGTTTTTGTGAGATCAATAAGCCAAGGTTTCTCATAATACTGGAAGTATTATATTTTCACTTAAGAAAAAAATCATAAAACAAGAAAAACGTGTGCCAATATGCTCACAAAATTGGCAAAAAAATGTCTGAAAATTAACAAAATAATCTTAAAATTATTTTTAAAAATTGGAATACATTTAAGATGCCAATATGTCATTTTTGTAGTATAAAATGCAGTAAAGTAAAGTAGAGTAGAGCAGCAGCAGTAAAACTATTCCTATTAGAAATACTCAGCAGGGAACAAACCCAGCAGTACTTCTCTGAGTCTGGGTACCGAGTTATTACTCCTCTGCCTCTATTTTCAGCAGTTTTATGGACTGAAATATGTAAATATGATTATATACAGTATTACCACACAGTGGTCGACTTCAGTAAGCTTTGTTAGTGTACCTGGTCTCTTCATAAACCTCCATTCGGGCCCCGTATGCAGAGGCGCGCGTACGGACGTAGGCATGTGTCTCTCTTACCTGTCCCTCCAGGTCTGTCTGTGCTGTTGTCTGTCACTCAGAGCGTTCAGCAGAGTCTCTGCCATTTCTCTTCTGTTCTCCTGAGCGGTGTTCTCATCCTCCACCACCGCCAGCAGCAGCTGAGTCTACGACACACAAACACAGGCCTCGTTTCAGCTTCCTGTGGTGCTTCATACTGGACGACAGACAGCCCGTCTCATTCTGGATGCAGCATCATTGCATTTCATAGCAACCAGTATCAGTCCAGCATCCGCCACCTCGTACCTACACTCATAGTCCACTCTATCAGCTTCACTGACCGTACAGGACACTCTGTAGGTGTACAGGTCCAGACTGTAGTCCATCTGTTTCTCTGTGTACTGTATTACCCTGTTCTTCAATGGGCAGGACCCCCACAGGACCACCACAGAGCAGGTATGATGTGGGTGGTGGATCATTCTCAGCACTGCAGTGACACTGACGTGGTGGTGGTGTGTTAGTGTGTGTGGTGCTGGTGTGAGTGGATCAGACACAGCAGTGCTGCTAGAGTGTTGAGACGCTGTGTCCACTCACTGTCCACTCTATTAGACACTCCTACCTTGCTGGTCCACCTTGTAGATGGACAGTCAGAGACGATAGCTCATCTGCTGCTGCACAGTGCAGTGTTGGTGATCATCTAGTCCTTCATCAGTGGGCACAGGGCGCTGCCCACAGGACGCTGCCCACAGGACGCTGCCCACAGGACGCTGTTGGCTGGACAATTTTAGTTGGAGAATGATTCTCAGTCCAGCAGCGACTCTAAGGTGTCCAGCAGCACTGCTGTGTCTGATCCACTCACACCAGCACCACGTCAGTGCCACTGCAGTGCTGAGGTGGTCCTGTGGGGGTCCTGACCATTGAAGAACAGGGTAATACAGTATACAGAGAAACAGATGGACTACAGTCTGGACCTGTACACCTACAGAGTGCCCTGTATGGTCAGTGGAGCTGATACAGTGGACTATGAGTGTAGGTATGAGGTGGATGCTGGACTGATACTCACTGATGCTAAATCTATCTGGAATCTGGGATTAGCATATTACACTTGTTTGCAGAGGATTATTACCGGTCTGTTCCTCAAGAGGAAAATAAATGGAACATGAGATTTCAGTTTTACAGACAGACTGCTGCAAACAGCACCCCAGGTGCCAAAGCTGTGCCAAGGTGAGGCTGAGGGTGTCAGGGCGATGGGATAGGATTTGGTTAACCTCGTTCTGGCCTGTGGGTGTGTGTTCTGATGTCTTCACTAACAAAGCAAAGATAAAGAAATCGCTTCATGAGCGGGCGTGTCCAAACATTCAGCTGGTACAGTGTTTGTATGATATATGGATAAACGATATACTGGCATATCACCAAACCAAAGGGCAAACATTTACCCAGCAGGCACTTCAGGACACTGACTTCTGTTTACTCATCCAGTCCATGCTGGAACCAGAACAAACTGAGTGTCTCTATCTAGAACATCATGTTGTTACAGGTAACTGCTATGGCTCATCCTGACAGCTGCAGCCCCCCAGAATCAAACCCGCACACCACTGACCCACCGTCACTCACCAGGAACACTTGGACCTGGGGACGTGTGGAGTTCAACTCAACGACCAATACTGGAACTTCCATTTCGCATGTTAAGGTCAGGACCAGGTCATGGTTTAGGACCAGGTCACGGTTTAGGGCCAGGTCACGGTTTAGAGCCAGGTCACGGTTTAGAGCCAGGTCACGGTTTAGAGCCAGGTCACGGTTTAGAGCCAGGTCACGGTTTAGGGCCAGGTCATGATTTAGGACCAGGTCATGGTTTAGGGCCAGGTCACGGTTTAGGACCAGGTCACGGTTTAGGGCCAGGTCACGGTTTAGGGCCAGGTCACGGTTTAGGACCAGGTCATGGTTTAGGGCCAGGTCATGGTTTAGGACCAGGTCATGGTTTAGGACCAGGTCATGGTTTAGGGCCAGGTCAGGGTTTAGGACCAGGTCAGGGTTTAGGACCAGGTCGCGGTTTAGGACCAGGTCACGGTTTAGGACCAGGTCACGGTTAGGGCCAGGTCATGGTTTAGGGCCAGGTCACGGTTTAGGGCCAGGTCACGGTTTAGGGCCAGGTCACGGTTTAGGGCCAGGTCACGGTTTAGGACCAGGTCACGGTTTAGGGCCAGGTCACGGTTTAGGGCCAGGTCACGGTTTAGGGCCAGGTCAGGGTTTAGGACCAGGTCACGGTTTAGGGCCAGGTCACGGTTTAGGACCAGGTCACGGTTTAGGACCAGGTCACGGTTTAGGGCCAGGTCACGGTTTAGAACCAGGTCACGGTTTAGGGCCAGGTCACGGTTTAGGGCCAGGTCACGGTTTAGAACCAGGTCACGGTTTAGGGCCAGGTCACGGTTTAGAACCAGGTCACGGTTTAGGGCCATGGGACATGGACTGGACAAGTTTCCGGATGTAGCCACATCAGTGTTCAGACACCATCAAAGCATTGGTCAGTTGGTCCAGATTTGGTGGAGGCCTTCCCTCACAGTTCTCCTCGGCACAGTTCCGAGGAGAATTCCCTGTAGACTGGGATTTTATCCACTGCTGGTAGACCCGTATGAGCGTACGCTTCCATACACCTGCAGATTCAGCTACTTCCTCACACTATGGTCTTTGGCCACGCCCACATGCAGTCCCTCCTTTTAGCCAATCATTAACATCTGCTCTGGAGCCATTTTCCACACATGGAACGAGACATTCCCTGCACTGTAGCACCTCTTCCCAATCTATGGATCCCGTCACTCACACCACACAGGGGGTGGTGCAGCACCATCTGCAGGAACCTGAGGTAACTCCCACCTTTAAACACACAAGGAGACTCATGTTTGGTCCAGTAAGCCTAATAACCTAGTACATGTATCTAGAACCCCTCTGAAGTCAGTCTACCTCTGTCGTACCCACACACAAGCCTTCTAGCACCAACCTGGTCGGCTCCCGGTTGGCTCCCGCACCACATGCAACCAGCCCCTTATCAGGAAACGAGGAAAGTGAGCATTAGGAGCAGTCGGAGAGGGAAGCACTTAGCCGTACTGACTGTTTAACAAATCAATAGACACTCATTCCCTCAAGGCCAGGAGGTCAGATCCATTCCGGACTACCCGTGCTAGTTGCTCCACAGAACGAATAGCAAAGCCTCAGCAAGTATTCCGAGCGCTGGCGGATCGAGGAGGGAAACTAAATCACACTGACTGAGCCGCCGGAGGATGTTAATGATGCAGCCCGTGTATGTGTGCGGACGATCTGCACGAGTGTAATGGAGAAGCATTTAGCTGTTCAACAAGATGTCAAGCTCAGCTTAGATGGAGACGCTGCCATGCAGGATAACGCGAGAGAGGGGCAGACAGGGATGCAGCTTTCCCTGCGTGGAAATTAAATGTGCTCCGGTGACTGAAAGCTCCCTCTTTCCCACTGACGTCTTGTTATGAGGCAGCTTCTCTTCCTGTCACATTCTTTCGTCTCTGTCCGTTACGCTCCTCTCCTCTTTTTTCCCTCCAGCCCATAATATCCAAACCCTCTTTTCCCTCTCTTAACGTCACTCTGGAAACCAGCTGCCAGTCTCCCGCCTGTTTGGAGGAAAGGTGATGTTTGTGTACTCCTGCATTTGCATCCTAGCGTCTGATGGATACGACAGGCCTCTCAATTGGTGATGACACCTGTGAACTCTAACTGTGGGGGGTTAAAGTGGGGGGGGGGTGGGTGTGTGAGTGACCAGGTGAGGGAGACTGATATGGATAGAATGACGCACTGTGGGGGTTTGTACCTGCAGCCCATCGGGTTACTGAACAGGCCCGAGCGCAGATACAGGTTGGTGTTCAGTTCTATATACACTTTAACTTCATGGGCAGGCGGACAGATAGACAGACGGATAGATCCACAGACAGACAGACAGAGGGACAGGCAAAAAGATATAAACAGATAAATAGACAGAAGGACAGATATACAGATAGACAGACAGATACAATAGAGAGGAACAGATAGATCTACAGACGGACGGATGGATATACATATGGATAGACAGACGGATGGATGAATAGATAAAGAGATATACACAGACAGGTTTATTGGCAGATACAGAGTTGGACTTATGGGTGGACAGACGGTCGGACAGACAGACAGACAGAAAGACTGGTAGATGGACAGATGGATGGATGGGTGGACTGACAGACAGACAGAAAAATATACATATGGAGGGCCAAGTGGGTCCAAATAGATATAAACAGATAGATATACAGATAGGTACAGACAGACAGACAGTTACACAAATAACATGGCAGAGAGGAGACGGGATTGGACAGACGGACATGGAGAGGGATATGGCCAGACAAGACGGATGGATGGATCAGATAAAGAGATATACAGAATAGGTTCAGTTAGGCAGTACAGATTTGGTACAGGTTGAGTGACAGATTGACAGACAGACAGAGTAAACAGAAAAGAAGAGATGTCCCGATAGACGGACATGATCAGGCTGGGATAGGTAGACCAGACAGTGGACAGAACCTGACAGGAAGCACCTACATAGATCACACACCTGCAGATTCAGAGGGATAGATGGATAGCCGACAGATGGTCTTTCAGACCATAGCAGTACATGAAAGATCCCTCTAGCTTAGCAGAATCCCAGACATCTGCTCTGAACAGACAGATATTACCCAAACAGGAAAAAAATATTAAAAATAAACTGAGAAAGCACGGCCCCCAAGCAGAAAAGATCCAAGAAAAAAAAGAGACAGACAGCCAAAAAGATCAGCAAACGAGAAAAACAAGATTAGAGCAGATCGGAGTAGGGTAAACCCAAAAAGACAAACTTGAATAGGCAAAAAAGCAAAAGACACCTCAGATAGACAAAGATAGATAGATCAGAATAGCATTACGATAATATAAACCGACAGACAGATACAGGATAGGAAACGAATAGACAAAAAGACAGAACAGCAATAGAAAAAAGTGATAGATAGATAGGAAAGAAGGATAGGAAGACTTAAATAAAACAAATAGATGAGATAGATAAAAAATAAAACAATACAGATAAACAGTAAAGAATGACAACACAAAACACACGATAAACACACAATAGAGAAATAGGACATGGAACAGATTAACACAAAAGCGAAAGATTAACGAAAAAAAACAAAAGAATAAAAAAAAAGGCAGATCATTAGAAAAACGCACAAGACATAACAAAGACAAAAAACAAAGAACAACACATCAAAAAAAAAAAGGTTAGACAGAAAGAAAAAAAAATTAAAAAAAGACAAGAAAAACGTAATAAAAAGGAAACAAAAAATAAAAAAAAAACAAAGAAAAACAAAAAACATATAAAAAATTAAAAAAAACAAAAAAGACAAAACAAAAAAAAAAAGAAAAAAAAAAAAAAAAAAAAATAAACGAAAAACATAAACGTAAAAAAAAAATGAAACCAGAAAGTAAAAAAAAAACAAAAAAAAGAAAAAAAAGATAGTTTGTGATAGATCCAAGAGAGGAAGGACAGACAGATAGGTTCAGACAGATAGACATAAACTCTCAATGGGACGACACTGTGAAAGAGCAGATGTTGAGTAGGGTTTAAAACATAACGACCCGACAGACGTAGATACATAAAACAGATAAGACAGACAGAGAATGAACAGACAGAATAGATAGATACTAAATAGATAGATAGATAGATAGATTAGATAGATTAATAGGGAGCGCAGATAGAAAGACAAAAATAGAAGAGAGAAAAAAAGAAAGGACAGAAAAAGACAGACAGAAAGAAAAATAAAAAAAAAAAGACAAAATAGAAAAATAAAAAAAAGACATAAAACAATAGATAGAACAGATAGACAGATAGAACAGATAGGCAGATAGAACGAAGACAGGGACAAGACAAACTGAGTAAAAAAAAATACAGAGAAAAATCTCTACAGAGACGACTGCGATATAAATATGAAAAGGACAGACAAAAAAAAAATCGAATAGAATAAACGAAAAAAAAAACAGACAGAAATCGGTTATTGCCCGTTACAACAAACATGCCATTGGTAACGAAAGAAGTACGATGTGCTCGGGTTAGACAGCACGAAAAAGAAAGATGTTAGATTGGAAACTGTATGGCAAAAAGGGTGACTGACAGAAAAGCTATCAGAACAACGAAAGATGACATATGGAGGGCCAAACAGACAGATAGATAAACTGATAGACATCCAGGAAGATAGCTAGAGAGACAGACAGACAGTTACACAAACAGACATATGGACAGAGAGAAAGACAGGGAGAGAGTCAGACAGCGAGAGAGACAGACAGACAGACAAAGGGCCGGACAGACAGATAGATAAACTGATAGGCAGAGAGACAGACAGACAGACAGATTGACAGACAGATTGACAGACAGACAGAAAGACAAAGGGCCAGACAGACAGATAGATAAATTGATAGGCAGATAGACAGACAGACAGATAGACAGACAGACAGATAGACAGACAGATAGATAGACAGACAGACAGACAGACAGATGGATAGACAGACGGATGGATAGACAGACAGACAGATAGACAGACAGACAGATAGATGGATAGACAGAAAGACAAAGGGCCGGACAGACAGATAGATAAATTGATAGGCAGACAGACAGACAGACAGATAGATAGACAGACGGATGGATAGACAGACAGATGGATAGACAGACAGACGGATAGACAGACAGACGGATAGACAGACTGATAGATAGATAGCCCTAAAACATGAGTGCTGGGTCCGGAGGCTGATGGCACACGGTATCATACACAGCTATGGGTTAGATCTCATTCGCAGACTGCAACATCAGCATTAACGAAACTGATTCAGTAAGCAAACACAGACGGTCTCCCGCACAACCGCCGCGCCCCCCTTTACCCGGAGCGCTGTGACTGGCAGCTGGAGAAACTATGCGAAAGTGCTTTCGGTACTGGTTCACCTCGCTTGTTGCACAACAGCCTCGCTCCTCTCCCTCTCTCTCTTTCTTCTCCCTCGTTCATGCATGAGACACCACTTCTGCGTCTTGCTGAAGCATTACCTGTCAGCGACAGCTGCTTAAAGCCCAGGTGAGCTCAGCAAGACAGGACCTGGAGCCACATGTGGCCCACCTGATGAAGAAGATCAAAAAGGTCAGCGGGTCATTCCAAATGGAGATGGACTCACCTCAGACTAAACACACACAAGCGGAGGCATGAGTGAACTCAACTCAACCCTAGCAAAGATGGCTAGGGTAAACAAACGGGGAGCCAGGCCCCTTAAGATCAGCGCCGTGTGCACTGGTGTTTGTTTTTGTACATTGTCAGGACAGAACTGTCCAGGACTGACCTCCAACAACAGCCCTATTTATTATACAGGAGCTAAATTTAATCACCTAAACCTTCAGGCTCCTGTAGATGGCGCTGCACGAGGGTAATGGGGCTATAAATCCCTGTGGGGTGTGAGTGACGGGATCATAGATTGGGAAGAGGTGCTACAGTGCAGGGAATGTCTCGTTCCATGTGTGGAAAATGGCTCCAGAGCAGATGTTAATGATTGGCTGAAAAGAGGAACTGCATGTGGGCGTGGCCAAAGACCATAGTGTGAAGGAAGTAGCTGAATCTGCAGGTGTATGGAAGCGTACGGTCATACGGGTCTACCAGCAGTGGATACAATCCCAGTCTACAGGGAATCCTCCTCGGAACTGTGCCAGGGAAGGCATCTACCAAATCTGGCCCAACTGGGCAAGTCTCTGATGTAGGAGTGTCTGAACACTGATGTGGCTACATCCAGAACCTCGTCCAGTCCATGCCCAATCCAGTCCCAGCTGTTGTTGGTGCTGGTGGAGGTGCTATAGGCACGTTTCAGCTGCAGGTGAGCTCAGATACACTCCTCTGCAGGCCTATATTTAGAATATGTGGGAATTCAGACGGAGGTTGCTGTTGGGATTGTGATGCTAATAAAGGTGGAACTGCAGACAGCTGTTTACTTTTTGGATTCATCACTTCGGAAAGTCATGCAAATGAACTGCAACATACACGACCAGTCAAAAGTTTAGACACGGCTCCTCACTGTAGAATAAAAGTGAAGACACCAAACTATAAACTAGGCCTCGTGGAATTATTCAGTCCACCTTAAAACCCTCCAGAGTGGAACTATCCAGTCCACCTTAAACCCCTCCAGAGTGGAGCTGTACAGGAGGATGGAGCAGCTTCCTTACCCTGCAGTGGAGCTGATAGAACAAGGTTTATTACTAAGCAGGTTTGGAGCGATTCTATTGGTCGGTCCATCATGAATATTCACTAACCTGAAAGGAGAACTAGAGCTTTTACACTGTGCAGAAAAAGAGATCAAAGTTTTTACACCACTAAATATATATTAGAGGTGGAGATATGGAGGAGTATCATACTGTGTACATCAGGAGTAGATGTGGTGTATCAGGATATGGACTGGATCAGACTCTCAGCAGGTGGAGCTGTTCAGTGTACCACTGTAGAGTCTGTAAGATCACCAACTACGTCCACTTAGATGGGGGTGTACCTAAACTTTTGACTGGTAGTGAATCTGTTGTGTAGAATTTTCTACCTGCATCTGCAACAAGATCAAAACCTCAAAACAGGGGACATGCATATGACCCCCCATCCTGACAGTCTACAAAGTAAACCACTGTGTGTGTGCGTGTGTGTGAGTGTGTATGTGTGTAGATGTGTGTGTGTGTGTGTGTGTAGATGTGTGTGCATGTGTGTGAGTGTGTATGTGTGTAGATGTGTGCGTGTGTGTGAGTGTGTATGTGTGTAGATGTGTGTGCGTGTGTGAGTGTGTATGTGTGTAGATGTGTGTGTGTGTGTGTGTGTGTAGATGTGTGTGCGTGTGTGTGAGTGTGTATGTGTGTAGATGTGTGTGTGTGTATGTGTGTGTGTTTATTCCAAGCTGACGGTAGCTGTCCTCAGCTGGTGTGTGTGTGTGAGGGGTGAGAGAGAGGACAGTGGACCCTGGGAGGTGGAAGTGTGTATTTGTACAAGGAGGCCCACACCCCAGTTTAGACCACTCGAAAAACAGAGGATAGTAAACACACACATGCACGCCGGCGCACACACTCAGATCCGACAGACCCGACAATCATTTACGTGATGGATGACGTTCCTGGGAACTTCAACTATAAATAGTCCACACTCTAATCTTTTGATGGGATCTAAGAGACACACAAAATGCAAACTACAAAAATAAACCGGCTAAATGATTTAAAGTGACAGATGACAAATCAGCACTCGTTTATCGTCCGCATTTGCATGTGCCTTTCATTTCCACTGGGCTACGCTGTTCACAGTACTGCAGTGAGACGTGTCCCGGCTTACGGCCTAGTCAAACTCTTGCACTGCAGGGAGAGGTGTCCCGGCTTACGGCCTGGTCAAACTCTCCCACTGCAGGGAGAAGTGTCCCGGCTTACAGGCCTAGTCAAACTCTCCCACTGCAGGGAGAAGTGTCCCGGCTTACGGCCTGGTCAAACTCTCCCACTGCAGGGAGAAGTGTCCCGGCTTACGGCCTAGTCAAACTCTCCCACTGCAGAGAGACGTGTCCCGGCTCACGGCCTAGTCAAACTCTCCCACTGCAGTGAGACGTGTCCCGGCTTACGGCCTAGTCAAACTCTCCCACTGCAGAGAGACGTGTCCCGGCTTACGGCCTAGTCAAACTCTCCCACTGCAGTGAGACGTGTCCCGGCTTACGGTCTAGTCAAACTCTCCCACTGCAGGGAGACGTGTCCCGGCTTACGGGCGAGTCACACTCTCCCACTGCAGGGAGACGGCCTGGTCTCCCGGCTTACGGCCCTAGTCAAAACTCTCCCACTGCAGAGAGAAGTGTGTCCCGGCTTACAGGCCTAGTCAAACTCTTCCCACTGCAGAGTGAGACTTGTCCCGGAGAGCCCCGGCTTACGGTCTAGTCAAACTCCTCCCACTGCAGAGAGACGTGTCCCGGCTTACGGCCTAGTCAAACTCTTCCACTGCAGGGAGACGTGTCCCGGCTTACGGCCTAGTCAAACTCTTCCACTGCAGGGAGAAGTGTCCCGGCTTACGGCCTAGTCAAACTCTCCCACTGCAGAGAGAAGTGTCCCGGCTTACAGGCCTAGTCAAACTCCTCCCACTGCAGTGAGACGTGTCCCGGCTTACGGTCTAGTCAAACTCTTCCACTGCAGAGAGACGTGTCCCGGCTTACGGCCTAGTCAAACTCTTCCACTGCAGGGAGAGGTGTCCCGGCTTACGGCCTAGTCAAACTCTCCCACTGCAGGGAGAAGTGTCCCGGCTTACGGCCTAGTCAAACTCTTCCACTGCAGGGAGAAGTGTCCCGGCTTACGGCCTAGTCAAACTCTCCCACTGCAGAGAGAAGTGTCCCGGCTTACGGCCTGGTCAAACTCTCCCACTGCAGGGAGAAGTGTCCCGGCTTACGGCCTAGTCAAACTCTTCCACTGCAGGGAGAAGTGTCCCGGCTTACGGCCTAGTCAAACTCTCCCACTGCAGGGAGAAGTGTCCCGGCTTACAGGCCTAGTCAAACTCTTCCACTGCAGGGAGAGGTGTCCCGGCTTACAGGCCTAGTCAAACTCTCCCACTGCAGGGAGAAGTGTCCCGGCTTACAGGCCTAGTCAAACTCTTCCACTGCAGGGAGAGGTGTCCCGGCTTACAGGCCTGGTCAAACTCTTCCACTGCAGGGAGAACTGTTCCGGCTTCTAGCCTAGTCAAACTCTCTCACTGCAGGGAGAAGTGTCCCGGCTTACAGCTTACAGCTGGAGCCAAACTCTTATCACGCTGAGAAGTTTTCCGGCTCTTGGTCTATTTAAACTCTACTACCAATATGTGAAATGTCCCAGCATGTGGCCCATTCAAACCACGCTGGGGACTGTCCCGGGTTGTGGCCTAGACAAACCCTGCTGCCATGATAAAGGGTTCCAGCCCAGGGTCTATTTTAACTCTGCTGTAGAGTTGAGAAGTGGCCTGGCTAGCAGCGTAGTCAGCTCTGCTACAGTGCTGTAGTATCCCGGTCTGTCTAGTCAAGCTTTGCTACCATCGTGAAAAGTGTCCCAACCTGCGACTTAGCCAAACTCTACTACCAGTGAGAGGTGACCCAGCTCACAGCCCAGTCAAACTCTTCTACCAGAATGAGAAGTGTCCCGGCTCACGCCTTTGCCAAACTCCGACCACGGTGAGAAATATCCCAGCTCCAGTCAACTCCGGCTATCACAGTGTCCAATCCCCGGCCTAGTCAAATTCTGCTTCTGAGATGAGGAATGTCCCAGCATGCGGCCCAGCCAAACCACACCGAGGACAGTCCTGGGTTGTGTCCCATGTCTGATACCATGACAGGAAGTGTCCGGACTCATAACCTAGTCCAATTCTGCTACTGTGGTGAGAAAGTCCTAGTTTGCAGCCTTGACAAACTCCGCTACCACATCACGGTGTGTCCCAGTTTGCGGGCCTAGCCAAACTCTGGAACCATGGCGAGAAGGGTCCCGGCCCGTGGTCTATTTAAACTCTACTGTAGAGTGGGCTGGCCTGTGGCCTAGTCAAACTCTGCTACAGTGGTGAGAATTATCCCAGCTCGTGGTCCAGTCGAGTTTTACCATGGGGGGGAACTATCCCAACCAGCAGCCTAGCCAAAATCTGCCGTCAGGGTGAGATGTGTCCCGCTCATGGCCCAGTTTGCACCAGTGTGATGTAAATTCCCTCACTCGTTTGTAGGAACGAGTTATATAATGGGAACGGGTTCAATCTCTTAACTGAACCAAACGCCAGGCCTGTGGCTGGGTGTGTGTGAGAGTGAGTCCCCTCTGTCCCCCCCCAATGATTGAGTGCTTGCCCTTTCAGCCAAATTGACCTCACAAGCACTCGGACAGCCATCAATCGTCCCCTCTCAGCCACGGAAAAGGGATTATATGAAGTGTAAAACATTAGAAAAATGTGTCTGCAACATCACATCAACGTGTTTGAAGAGAGAAGAGGCCCGAGACAATAGAGGCAGCGGCGCTTAAAGGCCAGCCTGGACGAGGGCGAGCGTTTGAAGGCATTGTGCCGTGGCCGTATGGGCCAGGGCCTTTTGTTGGCCCGCCTCAGGCACCTACACTGCTTCAGACAGCTGGACATATGCTTTCCCCTGCAGTAAATGAGGCAGAAGCTAACAGCCCTGTTGTTTTCTCCTCTCTCTTTTTTTCAAAGGCTGGGAATGCAAAAGCCGGTTTTAACAACTAGGCCAACTAGCCGTTCTGGCTATCATCGCAACCGACACCGATCGCATGTCTCGCACCGCGGAAAATACGAGACACGAGAGGGGAAAGATCGCTTTCAGAGGTTTGATGGCTAAACCACTTACGCCCCGCAGAAATGGAGTCTGCAGATGTAGCCTGAAGTCAATAGTAAGGAAGCCACGTCTAAAGCCGTCAAGCGGATCTTCTCAAACTTACTACACACAGAACCCTGCTACAGGAGACTGTCCTTGATTTCTTTAATTCCAGGTCTGAATGGCCATTGAGCACATGCCACTCATTTTGGGCACAAGGAAAAATCAGATCACGCGGAAGCCTGAACCACAACATGACATGTCCAATGAAAAACATGTACATTTAAAATTTTTGTCGATTTTTATTTTTATGCGTCACTTGAACACAGCAACTGCTGTTTATGCCGGGTGAAAATTCCATGATCAATAGGCCAACAGAAATGGCCCAAAAGTGCTTGGAAAGACGTCTGGTTCCATTGACTTCCATTCAAATGAAGCAAGGTTTTTGCCCTCTCCTGTAAAGTTTGGAGTTGCCGTTTTTGGTGGACTACGAGTTCCGCGTCTTTATATCTGATAATGTTTTGAACTTCCTCATAATTCCACTTCTTTCCCTGGGAAATCAGGTCTAATCATCGTACTGCTAACCTCTGAAAAACCAACAACTTTTTGAAGGTCTTGAAAATAATAACTATGACTGCCTGACTCTGATTTGACTGGCTATTAAATAAATGACGGGCGGTGTTTGCCTTTTGCCCTGTACGTTAAAGGAATTTCTATGTAACAAGACTTTTGTTCCCGGCTTCTGTGTTACATTCCAAACTCTCTTTCTGTGAACAGGACACTGAAATAAAAATCATCTCATTTATTCCACACGGTGTTCAGTAATGGGTAAGGCATTAACACACCTAATACATATTTTGCTGGAACACTGAGCACTGTGACGAATGTCTTAATGCCACTTTTAAACTTCAGGGAATGTCTCGCTCCATGTGTGGAAAATGGCTCCAGAGCAGATGTTAATGATTGGCTAAAAGGAGGGACTGCATGTGGGCGTGGCCAAAGACCATAGTGTGAAGGAAGTAGCTGAATCTGCAGGTGTATGGAAGCGTACGGTCATACGGGTCTACCAGCAGTGGATACAATCCCAGTCTACAGGGAATTCTCCTCGGAATTGTGCCAGGGAAGGCCTCCACCAAATCTGGCCCAACAATTCTGAATATGCCAAATTCCCAAATCCCATCACCGTTGTTATTGGTGCTCGTGGAGGGATTGGGGCCTTGTGGGCTAGAGGTTAGGGAACCAGCCTAGCGACTGGACGGTTGCCCGTTTGATTCCCTGAGCCTTGAGCAACTGCTTCCTGGGCGCTGTGGATAGGGTTGCCTACCGCTCTGTGCAAGTCTGTTCAGCGCCCCCTAGTGTGTGGGTGTTCAGTAGAGAGAGTGTGTATGTGCGAGTTAAATGCGAAAGACGGATTAGGATGTGTGGAAACACAGATGGCACAACATGGGCTCAAGAACTCTCTACTCAGAGAACGACTGGCCTCACCTAAATCAATTACAGGTGCGTTTGAGTCACAGGTGACTCACCCAGGAAAACTGACCATCATGGAACGTATGGTGTATTATATCATAACTCATGACATGACTGGAAGCACATAAGCAGGCCTATATGGGAGACTGTCTGAGGCGAGGGAGAGATGATCCAGGCACTTTGCGTGATGTTAACTGGTAGTGTTTGTATTACTTGTTAGCTTGAGGGGACGCGGAGTAAAAGGTTTTGACATCACCCACACACACATATACACCCACACACACCCACACACACACACACAATCCCCATCTATTCCTGGATCTGCATGATGAATCAAAGCCGTAGATAAGGATCTTATATCTACTCCGGCTCCTGCCAGTGAAAAGCTCTTTGGCTGCAGGACGCAAGCCAAATCCTTCCCTGCGCGTTCGTCTACCCAGCTTCATTTTCATTGCCCAAAGAGCGCTAACCCTGTAAAGGAATCATCATTTATCCGAAGCCTGAGGTATTTTCATTACATTAGAGTTTCTTCTACGGTGGCTGCAAAGTGACATTTGGGAAAACACTCGTGATTGACTACAGTTAGTGTTGGCCGGCCGCTCAAAGGAAAATGTAACCCGGCTCCGAGCAGACAAGCCGAAGCCGAAGCCGAAGTCTCAGTGAGCCTGTGAGGAGCTCGCGCTGCGCTCTGCTGGGTTTGAAGTGTTTGCGTTTCTGTCGTCCTTGTGTTCTAGGCGTTCACATCTCCACCGCGTTGGGTACTGTGCCAAACATCTCTCTACAGCACGAGTAGCTTAGTGAGTGTTGGGATGTGGTCCACAGTGGGTTTCAGCGTGGGAGCGTGCTCCACCCGGGACTCCTGTTGTATGATCAACCATCTCATCTGCCGCACGGTAAACGTGTTTCACCGTGTGGTTAATGCAAAGCAATGCAAAACATCAGGACGGCGCTCTCAGGACCAACTCCGGTGTGCGTGAACGTCAGCTGTCGGCTGATGAATATGATTGGCAGCTCTCAATTGACACTTTCTTACACTTCCGGGTGAAATGAAGGATTAGCGTTATGTTATAAGCATGCATTCTCACATTATAGCGGTGCTACTGGAGCGACGGGGATGAGGGTCATCAGCTGGTGGGCCGCAGTCGAAGGGGGAGTCTCCGCGGTATGCCTCTTTAAACTCTGCAGAAGCTACAGGTACTGCCATGCAGGAGCTTTGCTGGTTATCGTTTATATGCAAATCAATTAATCAATTTTTAGTTTCACTCGGATTTACGCTAAGCGTGGCCCTTATTTCTGAAGCAGCCAAACACCTTTAAATTAAAATCGAATTTAGTCTGGGTAAGATAAAATTAAAAAATGACTGCATAAATAAAGTGGTAATAAAATCAAACAAGATATATTTAAAAAAGCATGAGGAGAACAGGTTGAATGTCTGAAGGTACATAATTTAGTACTGTTACTCTCCATACTTAAGTACATCTGAAGGACCATACTTTAGTACTGTTACTCTCCATACTTAAGTACATCTGAAGGACCATACTTTAGTGCTGTTACTCACCATACTTAAGTACATCTGAAGGTACGTACTTTAGTACTGTTACTCTCCATACTTAAGTACATCTGAAGGTACGCACTTTAGTACTGTTACTCTCCATACTTAAGTACATCTGAAGGTACGCACTTTAGTACTGTTACTCTCCATACTTAAGTACATCTGAAGGTACGTACTTTAGTACTGTTACTCTCCATACTTAAGTACATCTGAAGGTACATACTTTAGTACTGTTACTCTCCATACTTAAGTACATCTGAAGGTACGTACTTTAGTACTGTTACTCTCCATACTTAAGTACATCTGAAGGTACATACTTTGGTACTGCTACTCTCCATACTTAAGTACATCTGAAGGTACGCACTTTAGTACTGTTACTCTCCATACTTAAGTACATCTGAAGGTACGCACTTTAGTACTGTTACTCTCCATACTTAAGTACATCTGAAGGTACGTACTTTAGTACTGTTACTCTCCATACTTAAGTACATCTGAAGGTACATACTTTAGTACTGTTACTCTCCATACTTAAGTACATCTGAAGGTACGTACTTTAGTACTGTTACTCTCAATACTTAAGTACATGTGAAGGTACATACTTTGGTACTGCTACTCTCCATACTTAAGTACATCTGAAGGTACATACTTTGGTACTGTTACTCTCCATACTTAAGTACATCTGAAGTACATACTTTAGTACTGTTACTCTCCATACTTAAGTACATCTGAAGGTACATACTTTAGTACTGTTACTCTCCATACTTAAGTACATCTGAAGGTACATACTTTAGTACTGTTACTCTCCATACTTAAGTACATCTGAAGTACATACTTTAGTACTGGTACTCTCCATACTTAAGTACATCAAAGGTACATACTTTAGTACTGGTACTCTCCATACTTAAGTACATCAAAGGTACATACTTTAGTACTGTTACCCTCCATACTTAAGTACATCTGAAGGTACATACTTTAGTACTGTTACTCTCCATACTTCAGTACATCTGAAGGTACATACTTTAGTACTGTTACTCTCCATACTTCAGTACATCTGAAGGTACATACTTTAGTACTGTTACTCTCCATACTTAAGTACATCTGAAGGTACATACTTTAGTACTGTTACTCTCCATACTTAAGTACATCTGAAGGTACATACTTTAGTACTGTTACTCTCCATACTTAAGTACATCTGAAGTACATACTTTAGTACTGGTACTCTCCATACTTAAGTACATCAAAGGTACATACTTTAGTACTGGTACTCTCCATACTTAAGTACATCAAAGGTACATACTTTAGTACTGGTACTCTCCATACTTAAGTACATCTGAAGGTACATACTTTGTACTGTTACTCCAGTGGAGGTCTAAAGGGAGGAACTGACACGGATACTTGAGGAGTACCTCGTCCACCACTGCTGGTCAGGCTTAGCATTCCATACAGCTGGCTAGCGGCGCTGTGAGTTTGATAACGGTGGCCTAGACCTGTGTTACTGCACCTTAGCAGGCAGTACAGTGTACTTCTGGGCTAGCCGGCTATTCTTAGCTCAGCCAGGCCAGATCTTGAATGTCTTTGTGTCTGTCTGTGGTCTGGTTCCTGTTTTGGAACTCTTGGGTCAGCTCCCCCGAGACCCCCATGGCAACCTTGCTTACCATGGCAGTGTTTGTCCATAGCTACAGGTATTCCCCTGCCCTGGCGGAGCAATGTGCTGGAGTGATCCGATAAAATTAACCCTGTGCAAAACTTTCCGGAACGAGGTCGGAATGCTGATCATAGCCCATTCAAGTCCTCAGGCTAGTGGCATGTGGGATATGAGGATATCTATCTGTGACTGACTCCAGTCATAGCCCTCTGGTTGGGTTTGTGCTGCTTCTTTCTCGTTTATTATCTTTGTTAAATGGTTAAAGGTTAAAAGGGTAAAGTCTTTTTTGCTTCAAAGGGTGGCAACAATGAACAGCTTTGAGAAGACAGTAAATCTCCATCCTCCGCTTCTCTCCACCCAAATTATCTGGAGCATCTCCATTATCCCTCTTTTCTCTGAGACTTTTCAGGCGCGTCCCAACAATTTTACAGTGGCTTGGCGAGGGGATCTCCTGTGCTCCCGCTGTTGTTCTGACTCACGGCTTAGTGTCCAACGCCCCACTGACGACTTCAGAAAATTAAGAGAGCGACGCGGAGGAAAAGAAAGAAAGGGGGGAGCGCCATCGTCGTGCTCTTTGGGATGAACCAGCTGTAATGCAGAGCTGACACTGTGGACTGTAACAGCAATCTATAGTAATCTACCAGTCATTATTTAATCAATGACTTACAGTCTTAAGCCAATTTAGACAAACTATATTTGGTGCCAAAGAGCTCTTATATTAGCTAGCTAGCAACCCTAGCTAACATTAGCACCCACTGGCGAAGCCAAACTGACCCATTGGAGACATAGTCTGTGGGTTTTATAGGGTGTTTCCTGCTATGAACCCGCATCTTCATGTTCCAGCTGTCAGCTGATTTTTATATCCAGCTTAGGTAGCCATATCCGCCTTACCTAAACCTGCCTTAACTGGCTATATACGCCTTAGCTGGCTAAACCTGCTTTAGCTAGCTATAACTGCCTTAGCTGGCTATATCTGCCTTAGCTAGTTATATCTGCTTTAGCTGGCTATAACTGCCTTAGCTAGCTATACCTGCTTTGGCTAGTTATAACTGCCTTAGCTGGCTGTATCCGCCTTAGCTAGCTATACCTGCCTTAGCTGGCTATATCTGGCATAGCTAGTTATATCTGCTTTAGCTAGTTATAACTGCCTTAGCTAGCTATACTTGCTTTAGCTAGCTATACCTGCTTTAGCTAGCTATGACTGCCTTAGCTGGCTATATCTGCCTTAGCTGGCTGTATCCGCTATACCTAGCTATACCTAGCTATACCTGCCTTAGCTGGCTATATCTGCCTTAGCCGGCTATATCTGCCTTAGCTGGCTGTATCCGCTATACCTAACTATACCTGCCTTAGCTGGCTATATCTGCCTTAGCTAGCTATATCTGCCTTAGCTGGCTATATCTGCCTTAGCTAGTTATATCTGCCATAGCTGGCTATATCTGCCTTAGCTGACTATATCTGCCTTAGCTAGCTATACCTGCTTTAGCTAGCTATAACTGCTTTAGCTAGCTGTATTTGCCTTAGCTAGCTATACCTGCTTTAGCTAGCTATAACTGCTTTGGCTAGCTGTATTTGCCTTAGCTAGCTATACCTGCCTTAGCTGGCTATACCTGCCTTAGCTGGCTATAACTGCTTTGGCTAGCTGTATTTGCCTTAGCTAGCTATACCTGCTTTAGCTAGCTATAACTGCTTTGGCTAGCTGTATTTGCCTTAGCTGGCTATACCTGCCTTAGCTGGCTATATCTGCCTTAGCTGGCTATACCTGCCTTAGCTGGCTATACCTGCCTTAGCTGGCTATATCTGCCTTAGCTAGCTATATCTGCCTTAGCTGGCTATATCTGCCTTAGCTAGTTATATCTGCCTTAGCTAGTTATATCTGCCTTAGCTGGCTATATCTGCCTTAGCTAGCTATACTTCCTTCCTTCCTTCCTTCCTATAGCTAGCCTTCCATAGCTATATTCAACTTACCAAGCTATACCTGCCTCAGCTGGTGATATCTGCCTTAGCCAGCTATATCCACCTTTGCTAGCTAGCAAGCCTTATCTCCAGCCTAGCTAGCTTTCTTCATCAGCTTATCTGACTAACAAACCTGGCAACCAAACACAAAGCAGTGAGTTCATAGCAAGTGAATGTCAAGCGTGTCTGTAAGGGGTCTCATCGGCTTTGCTAATGTAGCTAAGTTTGCTAGCTAGCTAACCTAAAAGCCCACTGGCATCTAAATTTGTACTTCTTCGTTGCTGTAAGACTTGTAGCTCATCTTATCAACTGCACTCTCCTCTTCATCACCAGGAAGGAGCTAGTACGATCACTGAGTAGTTATCTGGACTCAGATCTATGAGAACCTCAGCCGGTAGAGGCTAGAACCGGGACGTGAAGGTTGATGGGTCACTGCCTTAACAAGCGGATTCCATTACATCCCAGCCCTGGACACTGGATAGACCAGTTTCCATTCTGGAGAAGACAAAGAAGGACGGAGAGTCACAAACTCATCCAAGAGGGGGAAACTAACGTGTGGAATGACGCTTGTCTCAGATGTCCACAGGAGAGCGTGTAGCATAACGGAAGATAAAAAGAAAAATGCTGGACAGTGGACAAAAAGCTCTGGCTGCCGTGAGACGGTGACACCAGGGAGCACTGGGATTGGTCAAGCGAGATCCTGATGCAGGGAAATAATACTGCTTGGGAATGCTTGGGAAAAACACGCAGGAATAATCTGCTCTCGTTGTCTTAAAGGTACGGTGGAGGCGGGACGATAACTTCACCAGCGCTTCAACAGGAAGAGAGAGTATAGAGAAGGACCAGCAGCGTGGGTGTCCCCCCCGCAATTGATCAGCCCTGATCTGAAACTCCTCCTTAGCACCTCTTCCATCTCCCAACAATTATCCCACTGACCCACTGATGGAGGACAGACGCAGATAAACAACCAACCGGCCCAACAAATAAACCAACAAACAGAGGGTCTGATGATGCTGTAAGCGAGAGCGACAGATCAGACGCCGTAATGTGTTCGTTTGTTTCCGATGGTAAAAAAGAGTGTACGCCTTCAAAGCGTGCGCTGTCAACGTCAACCAGTCCCCCAGAAACAAAAGCAGCTTCCTCCCCACGCCGCCAGGAACAAAACACGGAGAGGACTCTTCTAACAGCAATCAGACTCCGATACCACACATCACCTTAGCTTTCCGCACACTAACGCGCGCCGTCAGGAGGCCGTTTGATCCCGGAATAAAAGCTGCTCTGTCTGAAGATTACTGATGGGTTTATTTGTCCGTGTTGACGCGGAAACACTAAAAAGTAGCTGATATTTTTAATCAGGTGATTTATTCGGCTCTGGCCTTGATTTCACCTGGTTCGACATGAAAGAACGCGCACCTGAACAAACAAACAAACAAGGACAGACATCAGAGAGACTGACTGTAGAGTGAGAGGACACTTCCTGCGATCCGCTGTTTGATATACGTACATATACACTCACTCCAGACGTACACACACTTTATACACTCGCTTCAGACGAACACACACTTTATACCCTCACTTCAGACGTACACACACTTTATACCCTCACTTCAGACGTACACACACTTTATACCCTCACTTCAGACGTACACACACACGCTATACCCTCACTTCAAACGTACACACACTTTATACACTCACTTCAGATGTACACACCCTTTATACCCTCACTTCAGACGTACACACACTTTATACCCTCACTTCAGACGTACACATACTTTATACCCTCACTCCAGACGTACACACACTTTATACCCTCACTTCAGACGTACACACACTTTATACCCTCACTTCAGACGTACACACACTTTATACCCTCACTTCAGACGTACACACACTTTATACCCTCACTTCAGACGTACACACACTTTATACCCTCACTTCAGACGTACACACACTTTATACCCTCACTTCAGACGTACACACACTTTATACCCTCACTTCAGACATACACACACTTTATACCCTCACTTCAGACGAACACAAACTTTATACACTCGCTTCAGACGTACACATACTTTATACCCTCACTTCAGACGTACACACACTTTATACCCTCACTTCAGATGTACACACACGTTATACCCTCACTCCAGATGTACACACACTTTATACACTCGCTTCAGACGAACACACACTTTATACCCTCACTTCAGACGTACACACACACGTTATACCCTCACTTCAGACGTACACACACTTCATAACCTCGATTCAGATGTACACACACTTTATACCCTCGCTATAAATGTACACACACGTTATACCCTCACTTCAGACGTACACACACTTTATACCCTCACTTCAGACGTACACACACTTTATACACTCACTTCAGACGTACACACACTTCATACACTCACTTCAGACGTACACACACTTTATACCCTCACTTCAGACGTACACACACTTCATAACCTCGATTCAGATGTACACACACTTTATACCCTCGCTATAAATGTACACACACGTTATACCCTCACTTCAGATGTACACACACTTTATACCCTCACTTCAGACGTACACACACTTTATACACTCGCTTCAGACGTACACACACTTTATACTCTCACTTCAGACGTACACACACTTTATACACTCGCTTCAGACGTACACACACTTTATTCCCCTTACTTCAGACGTACACACACTTTATACCCTCACTTCAGACGTACACACACTTTATACTCTCACTTCAGACGTACACACACTTTATACTCTCACTTCAGACGTACACACACTTTATACACTCGCTTCAGACGTACACACACTTTATTCCCCTCACTCCAGACGTACACACACTTTATACACTCACTTCAGACGTACACACACTTCATACACTCACTTCAAACGTACACAAACTTTATACCCTCACTTCAGACGTACACACACATTATACTGTCACTTCAGACATACACACACTTTATACCCCCACTTCAGACGTACACACACGTTATACCGTCACTTCAGACGTACACACACTTTATGACCTTGATTCAGATGTACACACACTTTATACACTCACTTCAGACGAACACACACTTTATACCCTCACTTCAGACGAACACACACTTTATACCCTCACTTCAGACGTACACACACGTTATACCCTTACTTCAGACGTACACACACTTCATACCCTCACTTCAGACGTACACACACTTCATACCCTCACTTCAGACGTACACACACTTTATGACCTCGATTCAGATGTACACACACTTTATACACTCACTTCAGGTGTACACACACTTTAAACTCTTGTTTCAGATATACACACACTTTATACACGCACTTCAGAAGTACACACACTTCATACAATCACTTCAAACGTACACACATTTTATACCCTCACTTCAGACGTACACACCCTTTATACCCTCACTTCAGACGTACACACACGTTATACTGTCACTTCAGACGTACACACTTTATAAACTCGCTTCAGATGTACACACACGTTATACCCTCACTTCAGACGTACACACACTTTATATCCTCGCTATAAACGTACACACACTTTATACCCTCACTTCAGACGTACACACACTTTATACCCTCGCTATAAACGTACACACACTTTATACACTCACTTCAGATGTAAACACACTATATACTCTCACTCCAGACGTACACACACACTTTATACCCTCACTTCAGACATACACACACTTTATACCCTCACTTCAGACGTACACACACTATATACTCTCACTCCAGACATACACACACACTTTATACCCTCACTTCAAACGTACACACACACTTTATACCCTCACTTCAGACGTACACACACTTTATACCCTCACTTCAGACGTACACACACTATATACTCTCACTCCAGACGTACACACACACTTTATACCCTCACTTCAGACATACACACACTTTATACCCTCACTTCAGACGTACACACACTATATACTCTCACTCCAGACATACACACACACTTTATACCCTCACTCCAGATATACACACACACTTTATACCCTCACTTCAGACGTACACACACTTTATTCCCTCACTTCAGACGTACACACACTATATACTCTCACTCCAGACGTACACACACACTTTATACCCTCACTCCAGACGTACACACACTTTATACACTCACTTCAGACGTACACACACTTTATACCCTCACTCCAGACGTACACACACTTTATACACTCACTTCAGACGTACACACACAGGTATACACTCAGGTTCATAGACGCACACACAGAGGACATGCACTTCAGACTACAAATACACTCACTACAGGACATACACACACCTGATACCCTTCTTCAGTTTGCAGGTACAACAGCACACATGTAGCATACCGTACTTCAGGTACACACACAGGTACACACACAGGTACATACACGCACACACATAGGAATGCATACTGGTAAATACACACATACTGGTACACATACCCTTCTCAGTATGCAGGTACAAAGCTTATAGCTAGACCCCTTCAGGTAAAACACACACACAGGAACACACACACACACACACACACACACACAGGAACACACACACACAAACACACACACAAACACACACTCTCCCAGCGCAACACAAACAGCTGCTAGTGGCGAATCAGTGCGTGAAATTCTCTAAAGGGTTTTAGGTATTTACCCTGAACACTATCAGGCCCTGCTGAAATTCAGCTTACCCTGTTCAATAAGGACTTCAAAGGGAATAGCAAATACCTTTTGCCCGCATATTATACTGCACATCCTCTCTCTCCCTCACGCTCTCTCCCTCACACTCTCTCCCTCTCTTTCCTCACACGTACACAAACGCTCTTCTCCTTCTCCTTTCTTCTCCTTTTCACTGATTCACTGTCGTATTTCCTCCTATCCCCCCCCCCCCCCATGTAAAATGCATTGTAGGCCGCTGCGCTGTCCTCTGTAGGTGGGTAATACGAGTAATTAGGCAGAAGTGTCTGTTGGGTGGGGGTGTTTATGCAGGTACAGAGCAGGTGGGCTAAAAGGGGCTGCGTGTGTAAACAGCACAGTGCAGTCGGTAGCTCTAGGATTAAACACCACTTCACCTCCATCTCATGAGGACTGTTCCTTCCTTCCCTTTGAGGACAGAGGTGAGAGGGGAGAAAGGTAAAGGAGGAGAGAGAGAGAGAGGGGGGGGGTAAAGAGGAGAGAGAGTGTGAAGAGAGAGAGAGAGAGAGAGAGAGAGAGAGAGAGAGAGAGAGAGAGAGAGAGAGAGAGAAAGGGGTAAACAGGAAGGAGAGAGAGTGTGAAGAGAGAGAGAGAGAGGGGTAGAGAGAGGAGAGAGAGAGAGAGAGAGAGAGAGAGAGAGAGAGAGAGGTAGAGAGAGGAGAGAGAGAGAGAGAGAGAGAGAGAGAGGTAGAGAGAGGAGAGCGGGGGTGTAAAGAGGAGGGAGAGAGAGAGAGAGAGAGGGGTAAAGAGGAGGGAGGGAGAGAGAGAGAGAGAGAGAGAGAGAGAGAGAGAGGGGTAAAGAGGAAGGAGAGAGGGAGAGAGAGAGAGATGCAAGTGTTGTGATACTCTGATATTAGCATCCTCAATTGCTGTCCGCTCACACTCAGGCAGCACCCACACACGGTAAGAGCACCACACACGGTAAGAGCTGGACAGGCACAGATACGACACCCATTAACAATAAACAACCAGCTCACCCCACGAGTGTGTCCATCACCCCTGTGTGTGACACTGCAGCGCTGCACCCAACCAGCAGGGTGCGGAGGGAAAGCACTCCGGAGTAGCGAGCTGTGTGCGGATCAGACTAATAATAACCGGTTTATATGAGGAATACGCAGCAACAGACGCGCAACATTCATAATGCTCTACACAGCCATCAAATAAGTGAATGGAGATTAATTGCCCCGCTCGACCTTAAAATAATTATATGAGCGGCGGAGCACTAAACTCCGATGAAACTGATACACTTTAATAATTAGATCCTTGGCTCTGACCCGCCGAAGTCAATAAAGGTTATTAGGGCCAATTGCTGTCTAAATGCATTAGAGAGGGAGAGGAGTGCTCCACAGCAGAGCTCCACAGCAGAGCTCCACAGCAGAGCTCCACAGCAGAGCTCCACAGCAGAGCTCCACAGCAGAGCTCCACAGCAGAGCTCCACAGCAGAGCTCCACAGCCTGAGTTCCATAGCAGAGCTCCACAGCAGAGCTCCACAGCCTGAGTTCCACAGCAGAGCTCCACAGCAGAGCTCCACAGCAGAGCTCCACAGCAGAGCTCCACAGCCTGAGTTCCACAGCAGAGCTCCACAGCAGAGCTCCACAGCAGAACTCCTCAGCAGAACTCCTCAGCAGAGCTCCTCAGCAGAGCTCCTCAGCAGAGCTCCTCAGCAGGGCTCCACAGCAGAGCTCCACAGCAGAACTCCACAGCAGAGCTCCACAGCAGAGCTCCACAGCAGAGCTCCACAGCAGAGCTCCACAGCAGAGCTCCACAGCAGAGCTCCACAGCAGAGCTCCACAGCAGAGCCACTATTTCATCGGCAAAATGATAATCCCTCCTCTGTTCACCTCTCTCCCCGCCCCTGCGAGCAAACACACACACGCACACACACACACACGCACACACACACAGACACACACACACACACGCACACACACACACACACACACACACACACACACACACACACACACACACACACACACGCACACACACGCACGGCCTCTTCTCAGACACACTAAACCAGATTGGATTCACTTAACCTTTCAGAGGCTTTGATCAAATGAGCTCACACTGCAATAACATTTACATTGACCCTCTCTCCCTCTCTTTCTCTCTCTCCCTCTCTCTCCCTCTCTCTCCCCTTCTCTCCCTCTCTCTCCTCCTGACACACATCTACACATGCACACCTAGACACACACTCACACACTGGTAGGTCAATAACCTAATCTGGTATAGATGGTGACCTGCCACAACAAAAACAGGGAACATGTATATACACATATAAATATAAAGACGAGATTATATAATTTATATTTATATAAACTACTAGTACTATATAAATAGATAGATAGATAGATAGATAGATAGAGAGAGAGAGAGAGAGAGAGAGAGAGAGAGAGAGAGAGAGAGAGAGAGAGAGAGAGAGAGAGAGAGAGAGAGAGAGGGAGAGAGCGAGAAGGAGAGAGAGAGAGGGGGAGAGAGAGAGGGGGAGAGAGAGGGGGGGAGAGAGAGGGGGGAGAGAGAGAGAGAGAGAGAGAGAGAGAGAGAGAGTGAGAGAGAGTGAATAAGAGAGAATAAGATAGAGAGAGAAAGAAAGAGAAAGAAAGAGAAAGAGCGAGAGAGAGAGAGAGAGAGTGTGAGAGAGAGTGAATAAGAGAGAATAAGATAGAGAGAGAAAGATAGAGAAAGAAAGAAAGAGAGAGAGCGAGAGAGAGAGAGAGAGAGAGAGAGAGAGAGAGAGAGAGAGAGAGAGAGAGAGGGAGGGAGAGTGAATAGGAGTGCCTCCTTTCCTAAACCAGTCACTGTTTTCCTGAACTCTGGAATGCCGGGCTGATTTTCCCAGTTTACCCGGATGCTGATAAATCCAGACCCTAATCACCGCGAGGCGTCTGTGTGAGCAGTAATCCAGGGAATGTTCTCCACAGCACCCGGATACGGGCCTTCCTCACCGAACACAACGTCTGGAGTAGAACTCAATCTGGCGTTCTTCCAAACCATAGACCAGGTGATCACACCTGCACCCTCCACACCTTCCTCCACAAACACGGACACCAAACATGACACGGGACAGAATCTGCATGCTTCGTCGGCTTCAGGATCGGATTCGGATCCGCTTGGCTCTGCTTCGCCGCGTTAACACGGGCTACAGCTGATGCTTGATCTGCTCCAGATCCACTACCGGACCTGGACCTGGGCTGTCCGGAGTTCTGGACACTAGACACCCTTTCAAACTAGGCAAAAACCGCCTGTAGGAATGTGAAATTCCAAAACTCAAAAAAGAGCCCTAAAATTCCAGATACATCTGATCTCTCTGGGAGAAATAGAGAGAGAAAAAGAGAAAGACAGAGACAGGGACAGACAGAGCCACAGAGAGAGATAGAGAGACGCAGAGAGAGAGAGAGACAGAGAGACAGGGACAGAGAGAGACAGAGAGAGAGACAGAGACAGAAAGAGACAGAGAGAGATAGAGAGAGGTAGAGAGAGAGACAGGGACAGAAAGAGACAGAGCCACAGAGAGAGAGAGAGAGAGAGAGAGCAAGAGAGAGAGAGAGAGAGACAGCACAACAGATGCGGAGAGAGATAGAGAGAGGCAGAGAGAGCCAGAGAGAGAGCCAGAGAGAGAGAGAGAGAGAGAAGAGAGAGAGAAAAGAGAGAGACAGAGCCACAGACAGACAGAGAGAGATAGAGAAAGGCAGAGAGAGATAGAGAGAGAGAAAAGAGAGAGACAGAGACAGGGACAGACAGAGCCACAGAGAGAGAGAGAGAGCCAGAGAGAGAGAGAGCCAGAGAGAGAAACAGAGACAGAGAGACCAAGAGAGATAGAGAAAGAGAAACAGAGACAGGCAGAGTAAGACAGAGACAGAGAGACGGGGCGAGTTCACAGACTGTCTGTGTGGTGAGTCTGTAGCGATGACTGCGCTCACAGTCAGACAGAAAACTGAGGCGACAAATCAGCACCAAGCCCAGCGCGAGAGCACCGGCACCTATTACCACCCAGAACACACTCGCAGAGAGCCCCGCGTCTCCTTCTCCAGCCCCCCAGCCCACCAGGCAGCCCACCAGGCAGCCCACCAGAAGAAAGGGAGAGATAAAAAATGCCACACCGGTATTTAAAATATTCTGCATACGGCCGGCTATCTGCGGCCTGTCACGCAGCCGGAGGGCTCTTATTGTCAGAGCTTTAAATAAATGTCAGTGATGTATGATAGTACTGATAGCGAGCCTACTGGGAACAGGACGCCCACTCAGGACCCTCGGACCGAGCGGACCATCCATCCAAACGCCACGCTGGGAAACTACTGCTGATGTCCTTTACACACACTCACACTCCTGCTGGTTTTTATGCAGTGTGAGGACGCGGAGGTCGTTCATATACGCGATTATGTAACACAGGTGTCTCAACAGAGCCCTGTATTACAGTTTTACCTATACGTAAAATTAATTTTTATTATATTATATACACACACACTTTATATATATATATATATATGAAATAATATGTATGCAAATATATGTATAAATACATATGTGTGTATATATATATATATATATATATATACACACACACACACATATATATATATATATATATATATATATATATATATATATATATATAAATATATGGGGCTACATATATAGGTTTAGACAGCAAAGTGTGTAGCTATGTGTATAATGCACATTCATATATACATCTTCAGAACTTCAGATGTCTAATCCTAAACCTCAGTCTAATCCTAAACCTCATTGGTGGACATGTATTTCTCCTTTTAGGGAGGACCAGAAACTGAAACATGTTGCTGTTGCAGGTGAGGACCACTTTTCCGTTTGTTGTCCTTTTTCCCAGCAACATAAGGACAGTTTTCAGGTCCCAGAACATGTACAAAAACAACCACAAGCTCACACACATGAGCCGGGACCGCTTTAGGTACCTGAGGCCCGATAACATCTGTAGCACTCCGGCTTCGCTGGTCCGAACACGGCAGGAAGTGACTGAGCAGCTTTTCTCTGAGCACCTCCTCACCGTCGCTCCTCACCTTCCCGTTACAGGCTGTTACGCTTCTCCCTATAGTCTGTTTATTTCTTATTTATGTTCCATATTTTATATTATTATTAAACAGATTCACTCTCTCAGAGAGAGGGAGAGAGGGAGGGAGGGAGAGAGGATCTGTTTTATCGGGATGTCATTCAAATGGACGGCTGAGAATTTGCATCACAACAGATTGAAGAATGAGGGAGCGAGCGAGCGAGGGAGAGACCAAAGGAGGGAAGAAAAGAGAAAGCCCACGGGACAGGAGCGGTTCTAATACAGCAGGCAGGAATACGGGTAACCATGCGAACCCCTCGCTCTGCCGGAATACAAAGATACACTGACCCTCCTATCAGCCCGTGGGTGAAAATCTGAGGGAGGAAAACGGGGGGTCCATTAGAGCAGGGGGGGTCACTGTTAAAGTGTCATCAGGGTCTGACTGAGGAGCTAAACAAATTACCAACAAACAAACAAACAAACAAACTCCTCAACCTCTGAATCTCTACAGTACATCTGTATAGATTTATTTCAACTAAACTTAATAAATATATATATATATACACACACACACACACACACACACATATATATATATCACATATACACACACAACACTGTATATATATACACAACATATATACATGATTTATTTCCACTAAACTTAATAAGTATATTGTGTGTACATGTGTATTTATATTTGTATGACAGTGTGTGTGTTTATATATATCTTGTACGCATATGTGTGTATATATATATATATATTTATATTAGTATGTCTGTGTTATATAGTTATATATAATGCGTGTATACGTATATATATATATTTTTTTTGTGTGTGTGTATACATATATATACACATTATATATATATATATATATATATAAAATGTGTATGAGTATGTATATATATTTGTATGTATGTGAGTTCATATCTTCATATCTATGATATCTATGATGTGTGTATTTATATTTGTATGACTGTGTGTGTTTATATATATCTTGTACATATTTGTATGTCTGTGTATTTATATATACGATGTGTGTATATGTCTATGTGATTTTATATATATATATATATTTATATATTTATATAAAATATATTTATATATTTGTATTACAGTGTGTGTGTTTATATATATCTTGTATGCATATGTGTGTATATATATATTTATATTAGTATGTCTGTTTGTGTTATATATAATGCGTGTATACGTATATATATATATATATATATATATTTTTGTCAGTGTGTGTGTGTATACATATATATATATATATATATATATATATATATATATATATAAATATATATATAGATATAGATATACACATACATACATATATAAAATGTGTATATGAGTATGTATATATATTTGTATGTCTGTGTATTTATATATACGATGTGTGTATATGTGATATATGTATATATATATATATATATATATATATATATATATATATATATATATATAT
This sequence comes from Prochilodus magdalenae, assembly GCA_024036415.1. NCBI lineage: Eukaryota > Metazoa > Chordata > Actinopteri > Characiformes > Prochilodontidae > Prochilodus > Prochilodus magdalenae. The sequence continues at coordinate 76,872 of JAMWET010004571.1, forward strand.
ATATATATGTACATATATATATATATGTATGTGTGTGTGTGTCAGTGTGTGTGTTTATATATATCTTGTGTGTATGTGTGTGTATATATATTTGTATGTCTGTGTGTTTATATATATATATATATGTATATATGTATCTATGTATATATGTATGTGTGTATTGTATATTTGTATGTACACATATATATTTATTAAACTAGGGGAAATAAATCACTGCGCGTGTCGTCCGTATTTCCAGCTCCAATTAGCATAAAAATGAGTCTTAATTAATCAGACGTCCCTGAACTCAAAAATACATGTATTAAAAAAACACCAGCTTGATCATCTGGTTGAACTGACAGCGCCCTCAAATCCCCCCGAAAAGGGAAGCTGTCAAACAACTACGGGGGAGTATGAAAGCGCACACGCTGATTTACTAATGATTAAACCGCGCTTTTAATCAAACCTATAAAAAAGCAGGAACAGGACAAATGAGTCCCTTCAAAGGCCTGTTTTATTTCCTCTCCTCCTTTTTAGCTTACTTTCTTACTTTGCTCACCATTCTCCCCTTAATTTCTCAAGTGACTGCAGAGCTAATAAGATAATAAATTGTACTGCGTCCTAAATTCATTTACGGCGCCCGAGCGAGGGGAAAATGGATTACACTAACGCCACAAACCAAAACAGGAACGCGGGACGTAAACTGTTGTGGAGCACGGGCACGGGCATCTCGAGCGAAAACCTGAAACAGGCGCATCCAAACAAAATGAGGAAACTCAGGATCTTATTATATATCAGTGTGTAGAACTTGCTGACCCTCCTATCGGAAACGGGCGGGCGGCCGGGCGACGCGCCGCAGACACCGGACTGTGATTGACCAGAGGATATCGACGCTCTTAACCTGGGTTTCTGGAAAGAGGGGGAATGGGCGGCTCACAGCAGGACTTCTTTTCACATCTCAGACTCTCTCACCTCTGTATCCTGCCTCAAATCACCACACACACACACACACACACACACACACACACACACACACACACACACACACACACACACACACAGAGTACAGCGTGGCTGGCCCGAGCGCCTCTCCTTAGCCCCAGCAGCACATTAGATGTGATTACTGCTCACAGAGCGAGTGAGCGAGCGAGCAAGAGAGAGAGAGAGAGAAAGAGAGACACAGAGAAAGAGAGAGATGCACTATGCTCCATGGCAATACTGTGGTGATACAACAGTGCCCCCTACTGACTCTCACTATCAGAACCTACTCCAAATGCTTGCAGAGACTTCTGAACGTGTGCATGCACATTGCTCGTCTCTGAATGCTGATCTGAGAACAGTCCAGATGAATGTTAGTACACCAGATCAATACAACAACAGATCAATACTATATCAGTAATATATAAATATAAATGTATCGTCGCTGTTCAAAGGAAAACAAGTATCTCCAAAACGGTAACTTTACAGGAGAGGGCAAAAACCTCATGCGGTCTTAATGTAAGTCAATGGAACCAGACGTCCTTCCGAGCACTTCTGGGCCATTTCAGTTGGTCCGTTCATCATGCAAATCTCACAAAGTGTAAACGGCAGCGGCTGTTTTCAAATGATGCATAAAAGTCAAAATGGACAAAAATGTATATTGTTGCCGTCCAATGAAAAACACGTATCTCCATTTTTGACGATTTTTACTTTTATGTATGATTGGATCACATGAGCTGCTGTTTACACTGTGTGTGAATTTCATGATAATCGGAGGAACAGAAATGGCCCAAAGGTCACTTGGAAAAAGTCTGGTTCCATTGACGTACATTGGAATTAAATTGGGTTTTGGCTTCTACTGTAAAGTTGCTATTTTGGAGATACTTGTTTGGAGATACAGTCTATTAAATGTATTCATATTTAATAGACTGTATGTGGACCACTCGACCAAATGACTTTTAACAGCAGTCCCACAGTAAAAAGCAATATGGGAAAACGGTGTATTCAGAGGTATAGAGGTATATACAATAATTACGTTCATGCTCAATTCATACAGATAACCGCGTTAACGGAGATGCTATTAAACTCAACATTCATCCAGTCCTTATAGGGTGGGGTCTACTGGGAGGCGGCTATGGCAAACCCTAAACCAGCCTACACCAATCCCAATCTCTGAAAAGTAACAGGAAAGCATTTTGATTTATTTCGAAGTCATTTAATTTAATATTAAATTAAAATTCATTCATGCAACAATTAAATGTCAATTAATTCAAAATTCTTTTTCCATTAAATAAAAACCCAGCGATTTTTCCATCCCACATTTCCATGAGCTGCTAAATTAACCGTATCTTGGTGAGTAAAATGGTCTTATCTCTAGTTGATATCTTAAACGTCTACTACTGAGTTTGTTTAAAGCTATTTGTGAAATTGTTTAATTGATTTCCAGGCGTTTTTACGGGTTTAAATTGATCCTGACTCTTTAAGTGTCTCTAAAACCGCACAGCTCTGAAAGACGTGGTATTGCATATGGTAATGCATCGTCAGCTAAAAATCCAGGCCAGTTTATTACATGAGCTGGAAGCACTGGTCAGCTGAAATATAAAATATAAATAATAAATTATTAAATATTAGACTTTGTTTATATACTAAGGGAGGTTGGGAAAGATTCAATGTCAGTGTAAAAAGGCGACACTGTCTATTTGCACATGGACCTTACCAGGCGTCACTGAACCTAACTTACAGTTATTGCCCATTAGATTTTTAATAGACTAGGCCTTATAAATAAATGGATCAATAACTGATGATAAATTTAGACTGATATGATCAATATTTATTGAGCTACACATACAGAAGTCTGTCTCTCAGTATGGCGTCGGCCGTCATGTTTGCTAACCCAACACGCCAGACGTCTCGGTATGGAGCTGTAGAGGTTCCTAATGGAGTCCTGTGATAATCCATCCCATGCAGCTCGAACATCCTCACACAGTTCCTGCAGATGGTGCGGTAGGGGTGGAGGTGGAGGGACACCAGGGCTTCTGGACGTGTGACGACAAACCGTTCATCTTGGTGCTGACCACGGTGCCTCCACACACGGATTCGTTGGGCGTCTCCACCAAGACTAAAGCGGGACTCGTCACTGAAGATGACCCGCTGCCATTCTGAGTCACTCCATGACAGTCTGGTACGACACCACTGCAGTCTTTGGTGACGGTGATGTGGTGTTAAGGGCAGTCGTGGTAACGGTCAGTGTGGGTGTAGCCCTGCGTGGTGCAGCCGTCTGCTGATGGTGCTGCACTAACAGGATGACTGATGGAGGACACCACTGCTCGCTGGATGGCTGTTGGGTCAGTCAGGTACGTTAGCATGTCTCACCATGTCAAACCTACCCACCAAGTTTCATTCCTGTGGGTGGATTCCTTCAGGGTGCAGCTCTTCTTTAGACGATGAGTGTACGTACACATATGGGTTAAACGTGTGCTCCGGCTTTCCTTTCACAGTGGCGCTCTGTTCAACGTCCAAACGACCCCATCACTGCTAGCCAGATGGACAGGTGATGGCAACGATAACAAAGTCGCTTCAGTCTCCATTTCGTTTGCAGTCATCAGCGCTCCCACTGTACTGAACGAAGCCCAGCGCTCCTGTACAGTAATAAGGAACGTGGCTATTACGAAACGCACCGAGAGGAAAAGCGGAGGAGACTGGAATTCCGAGTGTTCTGGTGAAACACTGCGCTACATTAATAATCAGACAGCACAAAACCACACGTGTTTGCTTTGCTCTCTTTGTAGAAACACTGTAATGTTCATTTATTAGCTTTGGCTGTTCCTACCACGTTAAAAGGGCCAAGACTCTATAAGCGTGTCAACACAGCAGCGTTAGCTGACTCATCAAACCCTTCAAATTAACGGCAATGGCAGTCTGTTCCCACTCAGCTCATGACTCAAATCCAGGCGCAGGGATGGTAAAGCCATTCTGTCCAGATCTGAAGCCATTGTGCTCCAGAATCACGCCATAAAGCAGCCCCCCGAGTGAACACCACCAGAGAGCTGTGAGTCCACCGTCTGCAATGCTGTTACTCATGCAGTCTCGAGAGAGCCGCTGCTAGCCTGATAGATAGATAGATAGATAGATAGATAGATAGATAGATAGATAGATAGATAGATAGATAGATAGATAGACGGATAGACAGATAGACAGATAGACAGATAGACAGATAGACAGATAGACAGATAGACAGACAGACAGACAGACAGATAGACAGACAGATAGACAGATAGACAGATAGACAGATAGACAGATAGACAGATAGACAGATAGACAGATAGACAGATGGCTAGACGGATAGACGGATGGATAGATAGATAGATAGATAGATAGATAGATAGATAGATAGATAGATAGATAGATAAACAGATAGACAGACAGATAGACAGATAGACAGATAGATAGATAGATAGATAGATAGACAGATGGATAGATGGATAGATGGATAGATAGACAGATAGACAGATAGACAGATAGACAGATAGACAGATGGCTAGACGGATAGACGGATAGACGGATGGATAGATAGATGGACAGACAGACAGACAGACAGACAGATAGATAGATAGATAGATAGATAGATAGATAGATAGATAGATAGATAGATAGATAGATAGATAGATAGATAGATAGATAGATAGATAGATAGATGGCTAAATGGATAGACGGATAGACGGATGGATAGATAGATAGATAGATAGATAGATAGATAGATAGATAGATAGATAGATAGATAGATAGATAGACAGATAGACAGATAGACAGATAGACAGATGGACAGATGGACAGATGGATAGACAGATAGACAGATAGACAGATGGATAGATGGATAGATAGATAGATAGATAGATAGAGTTTTCCAGAATTCTAGCCCACCGTTATACAGTCACAATATGTGTAACCAGCTAATTTTATAAAATTTTATTTTAAATAAATAAATAAATAAATAAGTCCCCTGTGACTGTAACTGAGCTATTAGCATGTAACCCAATTCCAGACACTCATGCATCAGAATTGATCAGTTGGTCCAGATTTGGTAGATGTCTTTCTTGGCATTTCATTGCTTGTTCCAGGTATTATTATCATTTATTATTATTATTATTATTATTATTATTATTATTATTATTATTATTATATATATTTTTTAAATTATCATTACTATTATTGTTATTGTTGTTCTTCTTCTTATTATTGTTATTATTATTGTTTATTATTATTATTATTATTATTATTATTATTATATTTATTATCATCATTATTTTTTATTATTCTTATTGTTGTTGTTTTGTTGTTGTTATTGTTGTTTTGCTGTAGTAATTGTTATTATTATCATCATCACTATTTTTATTATTATTATTATTGTTGTTGTTGTTGTTGTTGTTGTTGTCGTCTGAGCAGGTTGAGAGACATTTCTGCGATGCATTTACAGAAAGTATTTGGGTGAGTATTTACTATATATGAAATATATTTGAAGTTAATTTCTTATATCCGGCTGGGACTGGATTTGGCATGTACTGGACACGTTTCTGGATGTAGCACATCAATGTTGTTCCAGGTGGTCCCACAGATTTCAGAGAGAATTCTGATATGTGAATGCTCCTGAACGGTCATCATAACAATTAGTCACATTTGCAGCCCTGAGAACGCGGGAACTGTCATCCTGGAATACCGGAATAGGAATGTTATGTTATGCATCGGTGGGATGATAACCTGTCTGTCCAACAGCTCGATGTAGACACTGTGGTTCGACTTCTCTGTCACCTCCACCAGAGAACCCATTTCCACCAAATTAAACCCCGCCCCCTAAAACATCCGTATCGGCTCGTGCTAAGAGCTTCGATACCGGTATCAGCTTTACTCCTTAGGAAGCTCTTACCATCCTTTCCATCTCCTTCCAGTCGGACTCCAGGCGCTCCATGGGTTTGCTCCACCAGCTGCAGAACCGAGCGTAGCGGCGGCCCTGGAACCAGTACTGCCTCAGCCATTCAAACTCCACCTGTCAAAACAGAGCACATTCATAAACACACGTATGAGCGTATTAGCATACGAACCCATCAGCTATAACATCCACAGCACCTCCAGGAATCTCCTTCAATCAATCTCACTGTCTTTATAGGAGCACTGGTAGACCCGTATGACCGTACCGCTCAATACACCTGCAGATTCAGCTACTTCCTCCACACTATGGTCTTTGGCCACGCCCACATGCAGTCCCTCCTTTTAGCCAATCATTAACATCTGCTCTGGAGCCATTTTCCACACATGGAATGAGACATTCCCTGCACTGTAGCACCTCCTCCCAATCTATGGATCCCGTCACTCACACCCCACAGGGGTTTATAGCCCCATCATTCTTGTGCAGCGCCATCTGGAGGAGTCTGAAGTTACTACCACCTTAAACACACAGGGTGACTCATGTTTGTCCAGTGATGGAATTCGAATTATCCCTAGAATGTGTTGGTGAAAATGACCCACAGTGTTCAGGTCATACTGCGTTGATGGAAACGTTAAGGTCAGATGCACTTGTAACGAGCAGGACTGATTACTGTAACGCTCGTTGGAAGTCCCCTGCGTAACGCTCGTTGGGCTAACCTCTATACGTCCCCTGCAAAACGCAGCCGAGAGCGTTGCCCCGGTTACCAGTCTCATTTAGGACAGATTTAAAATTCTATTATTGGTTTTAAAGCCCTACATGGCTCAGCACCGGAGTATATTACGGATCGCCTAACTGGACATGCTTCTAAGAGTGAACTCAACTCTGCGAAGATTTCTGTGAGGAGGTTCACTAGGACAAGCGGAGAAGCATCCTTTAGCTGCTATACTAGTAAACAATGGAACCCAATTAGACAGGCCAGTGGTGATTAAGTGTTCAAGCTGGTTTTACTTTCTCCAGTTTTTAATTGCGTGTTGTGTATACTGACGTATGTAATTATATTTAATTCCTTTATTTTAATTGAACTTTTTGATTTTTTATTTTAAGTTTTTAATTGTGTTTTATCTATGAACTTTTATTTTTTGTATTTATTATTGTTTTTTTTTGTTATTTTGGGTTAAACTTTGCTGTTTTAATATTTAAAAGTGTTGTATGTATTGATTTCTAGGTGCATTTTCTATTTTATTATTTTTAATGTGTGTTTTTGTGTGTTTGTTTGTTTGCTTTGTTTTAACATTTAATTAAATGTCTAATTTTGGGAAACACTGTCTTTGACGTGCTCTACAAATAAAGTGTATTATTATCATTATTCTTGTTATTGTTGAGCAAGTTGAGAGACATTTCAGGGATGCACTCTCAGAAAAGATTTGGGTGAGTATATACTATTATTATTATTATTATTGTTATTATCATTATTATTAATAAATATATTCAAAGCTTGTTTCTTATATCAGTTGTATCAATATTAGACTCAAAGCACGGACCCTAGCTGTACAAGATAGCGGACGCAGGTCCATGTTTGTAAAACTGTTGACAGACTGGCTCTTCACATCTCAGCTACTCATTTTCGCCGCCAGTGAGCACTCCCTTCCTCCAAATATCTCTCGCATACTGCCGGCAATATATCACTGCCAGCATTCACTGGGCTAACAGGGAAAAATGGCACCACACAACGTATCTACACACTGACACTACCTCACACACACACCTACGCCTCCCACCCACCACTGTTACCAAGACGTGACCCACACACATACACACAGCACACACACAAACACTCACATCACTCATACACACACACTACACCACACTACACCAAGCCAGTACACACACAACACACCCACACCTACACACACACACACAAACACACACACACACATACACACTCACACCTTACACACACACTCACACACCTACACACACACGACATACATCCGCCACACACACACACACCAGTCTACACACTCACACAGAACACCTACACACAAACACCACACAACTACACACTTCGCAGACACTCACACACACAACCACTCAACACTCAGACACACTACTCACTCACACACAGCACACACACACCAGACACACACAACACACACACTCAGACACTCACTAACCACACACACGAACACACACGTCACACCAAGACTACATCCACACACACACATACATACACACACACACACACACACACTCACACACACACCTACACACACACACACACAACACACACTCAGACACTCACACACACAACACACACTCAGACACTCACTCACACACACACACACACACACACACAACACACACTCAGACACTCACTCACACACACACACACACACACACACACACAGACACATACACACACACACACCTACACACACACACACATACACACACACACACACACTCACACACACATACACACACACACACACTCACACACACACCTACACACACTCACACATACACACACATACATACACACGCACCACACACACACTCACACACACACCTACACACACACACAAACACACACACATACACACTCACACCTACACACATACATACGCACCACACACACACTCACACACACACCTACACACACACCTACACACACACACACACATACACTCACACCTACACACACGCACACACACACACACACACACACACACCACACACAACACACACACACCTACACACACTCACACTCACACACACACACACACACACACACAAACAAATACACTAATACAAACACACGCCTACACACACAACTACACACACACACACACATACACTCACACCTACACACACGCACACACACACACACACACACACACACACACACACACACACCACACACAACACACACACACCTACACACACTCACACACCTACACACACACACACACACTCACACACACACACACACACACAAACAAATACACTAATACAAACACACACATACATACGCACCACACACACACACACACACACACACACCTACACACACACACACATACACACTCACACCTACACACACACACACATACACTCACACCTACACACACGCACACACACACACACACACACACACTCACACACACCACACAGGTAAGCTGATACTCTTTGTATGGGCTGAATAAGCCAAGGACAGAGAGACAGTCAGGTATGACAAGGACAATTTTGACCACCACTGCATTCCGCTCAGAGCCGTGCTCCTGAACACACTTGGCTGCTATTTGTGGAGATGCTTTTAACACCTCCAACATGTGTAAGCCAGTTACTGCGGCTGTGCCTCGTGTTCAGAGACGGATTCCATCAGACGATTTTCCAGGGGCTTTTCTACCGCACGCATGGGAGAAATCAGGTGTTTGTGTGGACGGCTGTGCTTCTTCTGCTAGCCTGTAGGACTGTAACCGCACGCAAAATGCAAGATTCGATTTGATGCAATAAAGTTACGTCTCCAATCTACACCTTCCACCGCACCTAAACCTGCACTAACATCCTAATCCAACACACAGCTGCACATAAACCGCCTCCCTTCGTCACCCGGGGGGATAGGCGGCTGGGAAGGTGAATCACTGAGGGAATGAATGTTGGAAGTTGGTGGACTTTCCCTTCAAGGTGTCCAGTTATAGTTTCTAAGAGCCATCAGCACTTCATTACTGATACCTTGGACTCAAGCTAACATGCTAACCACATGCCAACATGCTAGTCACCGTGCTATACAGACCGATGCAGTATGATACGCTGTAATACACCTCAATACAACAGATTACCCTACACTGCTAACGGTGCTAGCCAAGTTGCTTTACCCCGGCTATCTTAAAGGGGGGACTCCTGACCAGGCCATCTTAAACCTCCTGACGTGGTGGTGGTGTGGTAGTGTGTGTGGTGCTGGTGTGAGTGGATCAGACACTGATTGACACTGCTGGACTGAAAATCGTCCACCAACCAGAAACTATCCGTCCTGTGGGCAGCATCCTGTGGAGCCGTGTCCTGTGGGCAGCATCCTGTGGGCAGCATCCTGTGGGCAGCGTCCTCTGGGCAGCGTCCTGTGGGCAGCGTCCTGTGCCCACTGATGAAGGACTAGAGGATGACCAACACTGCACTGTGCAGCAGCAGATGAGCTATCGACTCTGACTGTCCATCTACAAGGTGGACCAGCAAGGTAGGAGTGTCTAATAGAGTGGACAGTGAGTGGACACAGTGTCTAAACACTTTTACCAGACCAGCACACGCTGTGTCTGATCGTCACTCACACCCAGAGACCCACCCACACTAACTACCACCACCACCACGTCAGTGTCACTGCATGCAGGCTGAGATAAGCACATCCACACCACCCCACATACCTACCCTGCTCTGTGGGTGTGTCCTGTGGGTTGTCGCCTGACCACTGAAGAACAGGGTAATACAGTATATAGAGAAACAGATGGACTACGGTTGATAGTGGACAGTGAGTGTAGAGAGGAGGAGTCTGGTATTTTGGGACATGCTAATGGACCCAGAATGAGTCACATTATACATAAACAATTAATAAAAACATAAAATACACTATATAAATAATATAGCATAGTAACAGCATTTAAAAATAAATACATGAAATAAAATAAAAATAAATAAATAAAAATAAAAAATAAATGGTTATATTTCAGGTTTTATTTTGTTTCCTTAAATAAAAAATAAAAATATATTTTATATGTATGATTATAATGTATATATTACTACATAATAAATCATAGATAATTAAAAACAAACAATATCAATAATATAAATATGATATCAATAGTACAAAATAAAATTAAATAAAAAGCCACATTTAAAGGTTTTATTTTTCCCTAATATGTTTAATACAGCTAATAAACAATAAGCCTAAATGTCCTAAAATGTCTCATTCTCTGCACATACCATCACTCAGGTAATCAATAAAGGTATGTCGATGACCAGGTGCGTCCCAGCCTTGGCATGCCGTGAGTCCGTACCGGTAAGTGCAGTAATACAGGCACACAGACACACAGAGAGGCTGTCTCCTTTGGTGCAGGTGTTCCTGTTGTTTGTTCGCTCCTGATCAAAACTGTGTCACGGCGATGGGGGGTGGAACATCTGCATTTGCTGTTGTTTTTGTTGTTGTGTTTTTTTTGTTGTTGTTTTGTTTTATTTGCCTGCTTTGTGTCACCCACGAGAGACATAACGGTTTATCACACGCGCGCACAAACACCTCACGCATACTTCCTTCCCCCTCCCTGCCGGCGACACCACAGCTCCCCCGTCCGCTACCTTTCTCTCTCCTCCTCTTCCTGGTTTTTGGACTCTCGCTCTGTCTTCTCTGTGTCTCTCTCTTTCTTCTCTCTCCGTCTCTCACTCTCGCTCGCTCCTTCTCCCTTTGGAGATCCATAGAGCCTCCTCACCTTTCCTCCGGGAGTCTCCCATCATTTTGGCTCGTTTGAAGTGATGTTTTAATCCTCCTAAGGATGCTTAGCCAAGCCAGGTGTGCCTGATCAGGTATGTGTGTGTGTGTTTAGGTGTCTGTCTGTCTCACAAATGCACGGCAACTCAAACCTGCCCTCCCACTAACACCTGACAAAGGAGTGCTCACACACACACACAAACACACACACACACACACACACAAACACACACTACAACACACACACACACACATACACACACACACACACACACACACACACACATACACACACACACACACACACACACACACACACACACAAACACACACACACACACAAAAACACAAACACACACACACACAAAAACACACACACAAAAACACACACACACATATACACACACATACACACACACACACAAAAACACACACACACACACACACACACACAAACACACACACACAAAAACACACACACACACACACATACACACAAACACATACACACACACTATAATGCTATACATCATATATATATATATATATATATATATATATATATATATATATATATATATATATATATATATATATATATTATACATTCTATTGTTTACTATAAAGCTGCATTCTATAGATACATAGCTATATAATATATAGAGTTTTATACTACAGTATAAACTACAGTATACTGTAACCCTTATTTCAGTTACAGAGTGAAATGGACCCAGTACGTCCTGCTGGTTCAGGTACGCTCCTGCTCTGAGGCCTGAGTGTCACCTGTGAAGACCGGACCAGTCAAGTCCAGAGAGCAGTTTACGGGGGAATCCAGCCAGTTAGAAGCTGAGGGAAAATCACAAGCACTGGGTCGAGCCCATACAGCAAGTCGGAAAGTCCCGGAAAAGGGAGGAAACCACTGATATAAAAACAACCAGTCGTGTAGAACAACAGCAGCGGGGGACAGAAACACTGAGAGGGCCGCGAGGAAAAACCCAAAGGCACCAGTCACTAAAATCACCAACAGCCTCCACCGGGCAGGGTGAAGGGGTCAGAGGCCATACCACAGGCTGCAAACCAATCAGCAGAGACCAAGACTCATCTCCACCAAAGTAACGGAAAGGCTCTGTCTATTCACAGATCTAGTCATGATCCAAAGCATACAAGCTCAGCGCTCAAGCACGGTGGAGCTCGTGTCACAGACTGGGCCTGCATGGCTGGCATCTGGTAGGGCTCGGTGGTCTTTATTGTAGTGGCAGAATGAAGACCTACAGAATAACGCATGTGGAAAAACTTGATAATACAGCAGGACAATGACCCTAAACACACTGTCAACACAACCAAAGACACTCACTGTCCATTCCACCGGCTCCGCTGACCATATAGGACACTCTGTAGGTGTACAGGTCCAGACTGTAGCCCATCTGTTTTCTCTGTATACTGTAATACCCTGTTCTTCAATGGTCAGGACCCCCACAGGACCACCACACTGGCATGGTGGTGGCATGTTAGTGTGTGTGGTGCTGGTGTGAGTGGATCAGACACATCAGTGCTGCTGGATGCCTCAGTGTCACTGCTAGACTGAGAATCGTCCACCAACCAAAATTATCCAGTCAATGGCATCCTGTGGGCAGTGTCCTGTGGGCAGCGTCCTGTGGGCAGGGTCCTGTGGGCAGGGTCCTGTGGGGCAGCGTCCTGTGGGGCAGCATCCTGTGACCACTAATGAAGGACTAGTGGATGACCAACACTGCACTGTGCAGCAGCAGATGAGCTATCGTCTCTGACTGTCCATCTACAAGGTGGAGCAGCAAGGTTGGAGTGTCCAATAGAGTGGACAGTGGGTGGACAGTGGGTGGACAGTGGGTGGACAGTGGACGGACAGTGGACAAAACTGTGGAATACATAAATCCCTTCTAAGTTCTAATTTACCCATACAATAACCTTAAGGTGTGAATTAAAACTAGGGGGAAAATAAAAACAACCACAGTGCCTTAGTAAGGGGACACAGAGATTACAAGCGCGCTAGCTGGACAGATTTCAGCCCCCTCGGTGCAGCCCCTCTTCAAAGAAATGCTACGCTTTGAGTGTGTTCAAACCTACGCTAGCTTCAGTCCCGCCGGGCAGCGGCCCACAGAAGCCCGAGGCTACAAATGCTAGCTGTCGTCCCTGTGTCCATCCCACCCTCCTGCTCTGATTGTCTGTCTGTCCTTTTGCTGGGAGAACACAGGCTGCGCGGCAGCTTTGAGCCAACATGGAGGGCGCTTCCCCGCAGAGCCGGCCCACTGTGGGCACAAAGAGGGAGACGGAGCATCTGGCATTTCTAGATACTGACAGTAAATGCCACCTGTGCAGGTAGAGGAGCAGAGAGTGGGCACCAACAGGAGGACACATGCTGCCTTCATGTGAAACATCCTAAATAGGAGGTACTGCTGTCCAGTTGATTCATAATCAGGCCAATATCCCAATTCCCAAAGGGAGGACAGGCCGTTCCATAGTTCCATAGTCGTCAGAGCTAAACTGCTCGTTTTTAGAGCAACCTAGTTTTAAACTCACCGGACAAAAACTGGGTCACCTTGTGTGTTTAAGTCGCCAGTAACTTCAGGATGAGGATGATGGGGCTATAAACACCTGCGGGTGTGAGTGACGGGATCCATAGATTGGGAAGAGGTGGTACGGTGCAGGGAATGTCTCGTTCCATGTGTGGAAAATGGCTCCAGAGCAGTGGGCATGGCCAAAGACCATACCACACTACAGTCTGCCCACTACAGCCTGCCCACTACAGCCTGCACACTACAGCCTGCCCACTACAGCCTGCACACTACAGCCTGCACACTACAGCCTGTCCACTACAATCTGCACACTACAGCCTGCACACTACAGCCTGCACACTACAGCCTGTCCACTACAATCTGCACACTACAGCCTGTCCATTACAGCCTGCACACTACAGCCTGCCCACTACAGCCTGCCCACTACAGCCTGCCCACTACACCCTGCACACTACAGCCTGCACACTACAGCCTGCACACTACAGCCTGCACACTACAGCCTGCCCACTACAGCCTGCACACTACAGCCTGCACACTACAGCCTGCACACTACAGCCTGCACACTGCAGCCTGTCCACTACAATCTGCACACTACAGCCTGCCCACTGCAGCCTGCCCACTACAGCCTGCCCACTACAGCCTGCACACTGCAGCCTGCACACTGCAGCCTGCACACTGCAGCCTGTACACTGCAGCCTGCACACTACAGCCTGCCCACTACAGCCTGCACACTACAGCCTGCCCACTACAGCCTGCACACTACAGCCTGCACACTACAGCCTGCACACTGCAGCCTGCACACTACAGCCTGCACACTACAGCCTGCCCACTACAGCCTGCACACTACAGCCTGCACACTACAGCCTGCCCACTACAGCCTGCCCACTGCAGCCTGTCCATTGCAGCCTGCACACTACACCCTGCACACTACAATCTGCACACTACAGCCTGTCCATTACAGCCTGTCCATTACAGCCTGCACACTACAGCCTGCACACTACAGCCTGTCCACTGCAGCCTGCACACTACAGCCTGCCCACTGCAGCCTGCCCACTGCAGCCTGCCCACTGCAGCCTGCACACTACAGCCTGCCCACTACAGCCTGCCCACTACAGCCTGCCCACTACAGCCTATCCATTACAGCCTGTCCATTACAGCCTGTCCATTGCAGCCTGCCCACTGCAGCCTGCCCACTGCAGCCTGCCCACTGCAGCCTGCACACTGCAGCCTGCCCACTGCAGCCTGCCCACTGCAGCCTGCCCACTGCAGCCTGCCCACTGCAGCCTGCACACTACAGCCTGCACACTACAGCCTGCACACTACAGCCTGCACACTACAGCCTGCACACTACAGCCTGCCCACTGCAGCCTGCACACTACAGCCTGCCCACTGCAGCCTGCACACTACAGCCTGTCCATTACAGCCTGCACACTACAGCCTGTCCACTACAGCCTGCACACTACAGCCTGTCCACTACAGCCTGCACACTACAGCCTGTCCATTACAGCCTGCACACTACAGCCTGCACACTACAGCCTGTCCATTACAGCCTGCACACTGCAGCCTGAACACTGCACCCTGCCCACTACAGCCTGCAAACTACAGCCTGCACACTACAGCCTGCACACTACAGCCTGCACACTACAGCCTGCACACTACAGCCTGCACACTACAGCCTGCACACTACAGCCTGTCCATTACAGCCTGCACACTACAGCCTGTCCATTACAGCCTGCACACTACAGCCTGTCCATTACAGCCTGCACTCTACAGCCTGCACACTACAGCCTGCACACTACAGCCTGCACACTACAGCCTGTCCATTACAGCCTGCACACTACAGCCTGTCCATTACAGCCTGCACACTACAGCCTGTCCATTACAGCCTGTCCATTACAGCCTGCACTCTACAGCCTGCACACTACAGCCTGCACACTACAGCCTGCCTACTGCTTACCAGGAACTCAACCGAAACACCATTGGGCTGATGAAAAGGTCCATCTGCAGCTGGTTCCCTTTCAGCTTCACTTCAGGAGATTCATTTAACCCCAATGATCCGCTCAACATGACGCTCTGAAAACGCCAAACACTATTCTCCTTATTATTAATATTAGCCAGTATTATCGCTTATTAGTATTTAATGCTCCTATAAAATCCGCCTCAGTGACCATCCGTCCGTCTGATGAGGATGTGAAGGCAGAAACAGATTGCGGATGACGGATCTCTCCCTCAGCCCATCCTTCTCTCTTTCTCAGTAACGGAAGTGCTAACTGCATATTAGCTCTGGCAGTGACCGAGGGCAGACCAAGCAGCGACCTGCGGTCAGAGCATCGCAGCATCCCATCCCTCATAGGGTGAGGTCTCTCAAATCACACACTCTCTCTCTCTCTCCCTCCTCTCACACCACACCACACACACCCACACCTCTCCCAGCACGTCCAATCAATTTACCCACAACCTCCTGAACTGGGTTCAATCAATAAAGGCCAGGCTTCAGTGTTTGCTCTGCAAACACACACACACCCACACACACACTCACACAAACACACACACACATCCACACACACTCACACAAACACACACACCCGCACACACACGCCCGCACACACATACTGCATGTGCACACATATATATTTACACACATATTCCAGCTCCTAGACATTCCCCTATAAGAACAGCTCACACACATGGGCGCTCAGCGACCCTCGCGTCCTGCCTGAAGGGTAACGCCCCAAATACGGGACCCTGCAAGGTCAGTATCTCCAGCTTTTCTTTACTGTCCCACCCAAATGGACCTGTGTGCTGTGACCCGATGTCTGTGATATGCACGCTGACAGACTGAATGACAGGTCACCTTTGGCCGAGACTCCAAACACTCCATTCACTTCCCTCTGTAACATGATTATACCGCACGTCCCTCCGGATAACACTGTCGGCCAAATGCATGGATGTAAATGCATGACTAATTACCATATGGGTTCTACACACGACTAGGACACGTCTACACGCGCTACGCAGAGCTAACAGTGACCTCAGTACACAGGGCGGGTCTATGAACCGGCTAAACGGCTCCTCATAGCAGGTTCTCCTTCTGATCTTAAAGCTCTACTGTAGAATAAAAGTGAAAACGCCAAACTATAAACTAGCACTCATGGAACTATACAGTCCACCTTAAAACCCTCCAGAATGGAATTATACAGTCCACCTTAAACCCCTCCAGAAGGGTGTGGCCATTACAGGACCCTCCCAGATGGATACCAGCTCCTTACCCTGCAGAACGGAATCAGCCGTCCAACTTAAAAACCTCCAGAGGTTATTATACAGTCAGGTTTAAAGCCCTCCCATATTATACAGTTCCACCTTAAACTCCTCCAGAGTGGGAGCTGTACAGGAGGATGGAGAGCTTCCTTACCCTGTGTGGAGCTGATAGAACAAAGTTTTTACTAACACAGTTTAAATAGCGATATCTATTGGTCGGTCCATCCATGAATATCACTAACCTGAAAGTAGAATATAGAGCCTTTTACATATATAAAAAAGAGATCAAAGTTTTTACACCACTAAATATATATATACACTCATTATCAACAGAACAGCTGCACCCAGAAGGAGGTCTCAGATTGCAAAGCTTGGAGTGGCAGGTGTGGCTCAGCGGTTAGCACCACTATCCACCAGGGAGCTACCTACCTCAGACAGGGGTTCAAATCCCAGTCTATGTAGTAATGCTGAGCTACACCTTGGGCAAGACTCCTAACACTGCAGTGGCCTACCTGTAATACCAGCAACCCTGTAAGTCATTCTGGACAAGAGCGTCAGCTAAATGCCTATATGCAAATGAGTCGCTCTATGACAGTCTAGCACAACACCATTGAAGTCTTTGGTGACGGTGATGTGGTGTTAAGGACAGTCATGGTGCTGCACTAACAGGATGACTCATGGAGGACACCACTGCTCACTGGATGTCTGTAATCGTGACGGTCAGTCAGGTACAGCGATGAGGCCCATCCCTGCTATTCTTTTGATGATGGAGTGACTCAGAATGGCAGCGGGTCATCTTCAGTGACGAGTCCCGCTTTGGTCTTGGTGGAGACGACCAACGAATCCGTGTGTGGAGGCACCGTGGTCAGCATCAAGATGAACGGTTTGTTGTCACACGTCCAGAAGGCCTGGTGTCCCTCCACCTCCACCCCTACCGCACCATCTACAGGAACTGTGTGAGGATGTTCAAGCTGCATGGGATGGATTATCACAGGACTCCATTAGGAACCTCTACAGCTCCATACCGAGACGTCTGGCGTGTTGGGTTAGCAAACATGGCGGCCCGACGCCATACTGAGAGACAGACTTCTGTATGTGTAGCTTAATAAATATTGATCATATCAGCCTAAATTTATCATCAGTTATTGATGATTCCTTCCCAACACACCTGCACTCCCACACCTCCTTCTGGGTGCAGCTGTTCCTTTGATGACGAGTGTACAAGAAACCAGTCTCTTGGTATAGCCTGTATCAGTGACAAACCAGAGCTCCCACGTCTTCATTCCCCAGCTGAACGGTTCATCCCTTCACTTGGAAACGCCTGAGAGCAGCCGTTCGGATCTACAGCGCTGCCACATTATTGTTCTCGGCGCGGTCGAACATGTCAAACAAGACCGCTCGGCCCGGGTGCGCAAAAACTGGGCCACGGTAATAAATAACTCAAAACAACAATACATCATTGAACTGCTCACTGCAGCCCTCATGGGCAACTTCAAACAAATAGGCCCAATCAATCAGGAGTGAAGGTGGGGGTGTGGGGAGCACGCTGGGTGCCTCACCCCAGAGGAAGCTGCGAGTTGGGTTTTCCATGAAAGGCGGGCGGGGAAGGAGTAAAAGAGGCTAGGCTGGTAATCCAGGGGAGCCGAGGCTAGCACAGCAGCCTCCGTGGGGGCCCGGTGATGGAACGGCCCTCGGAAAGATCCATTGTTCGCGGTTTGAATAATTAATGGTACGTACAACCTTTAAACAACCTTCCGGCCACCTCGTCGGTCATGGCGTGAGGTGGGCGCCCTGGCCTGCACACACACCGGCTCATGTTAATGGAGACGAATACGCAACGTGTGTCTCCACACACCGACACACCTGCGATGGAGGGGGCAGAGGAGCGAGAGAGGGAGGCGGGCGACCCTAGCTGCTAGCCTCGGCTGTCGGCTGAAGGCTGCCTCTGCCGTAACCCCTGCAACCCGCGTTAAGCCGTGCGGCAGATGCATATGTACAGCGGATGAAGTGCCCTATTCATCACGGGCTGATTACAGCAAGCTTACCGGCCGTATTTACATGGCAGGACAAACGCAATCGGGGAAAAGACGATATACAAGAGAGAGGGGGACAAAAAGTTCAAAGGCATGAATCTTTCGCGTGAAGACAAATTGAATGTCTCCGGCAATAATATCACACATTAAACATTCCCGGAAGATCTGGAAGGGGAGGAATCGGAGCGGAGGTATGCGTAGCATGGGGTTCTTTGATAGGCTAGAGGACAGGGAGCTCACAGCGAGGCTATCCCATATGTATCTGATGTCTCTGAAGTTCACGTATGACGTTCGTGTGTGTCTCTGCACTAATGCAGGCCTAATTAGTTGGAGCTTGATGGAAGAACTCTGTCTCTGTATCTCTGTACCTGACTGACCCAACCACCACCATTGTGGACATCCAGTGAGCAGTGGTGTCCTCCATGAGTCATCCCGTTAGTGCAGCACCATCGGCAGACGGCTGCACCACGCAGGACTACATGCACACAGACCGTTACCACGACTGCCCTTAACACCACGTCACCGTCACCAAAGACTGCAGCGGTGTCGTGCCAGACTGTCATGGAGTGACTCAGAATGGCAGCGGGTCACTCTTCAGTGACGAGTCCCGCTTTAGTCTTGGTGGATGGGAAGCCCAACGATATCACGGTGTGTTGGAGGCACCGGTGACGTCAGCACCGAGAGATGAACGGTTTGTCGTCACATGTCCACAAGACCTGGTGTCCCTCCACCTCCACCCCTACCGCACCATCTGCAGGAACTGTGTGAGGATGTTCAAGCTGCATGGGATGGATTATCACAGGACTCCATTAGGAACCTCTACAGCTCCATACCGAGACGTCTGGCGTGTTGGGTTAGCAAACACGGCGGCCCGACGCCATACTGAGAGACAGACTTCTGTATGTGTAGCTCAATAAATATTGATCATATCAGTCTAAATTTATCATCAGTTATTGATCCTGGTCACCTTTATCTCCCTTCCCAACACACCTGCACTCCCACACCTCCTTCTGGGTGCAATTATAGTGTATAACACCTCCACGAGCACCAACAACAGCTGAGGTTGGATTTGGCTTGGACTGGGCCAGTCTCTGGATGTAGGCCACATCAGTGTTCAAGCAATTGTGTAGTTGGGCCAGATGGGGTGGATGCTTCCCTGGCACAAGAACTTCCCAATTCGAATAAGACATTCCCTGCACTGTACCACCTCCTCCCAATCTATGGATCCCATCACTCACACCCCGCAGGTGTTTATAGCCCCATCATCCTCGTGCAGCAGCGCCATCTGGAGGAGCCTGAAGTTACTACCTCCTTGATCTGGTGAGCTTATACCCAGACTCATACTCCCGACTCTTCCTCTCACACATACACGCACCTCGTTGTGGATGTCCTCTATGTGCTGCAGGGTGAAAGGGAGTAGGGAGCGAAGACTCTTGGTGCCAGTCTCGGGATCTGTGTGCAAGTTCTCCAGAGCTTCAGAGCAGCGTTTCTGGATGTACTCCAAGGTACCTGTTGAACACTGAGTAAGAAGACAGAGCTCCAGTTCAGTAACCAAAGCACGTGTGTACGTATGCAGGTGAACAGCACCATCTTTAAACTTGAACTACCAGAATCTGACGGAGCTACCGTGTTGCACCAACCCCAGAGTTACCCCTTAAAAGCCCGGGGCCCTCTGGTGGACCCAGACTGTTACTACACACATCTACAACCCAAGAACAACACTGTAGTCAATGCAGTCAACAAAAAAGTGACGGGTTGGGTGGGTTTCTAAGGTGGGATTCTGGGGCTGTTATGCTTCCCTGGTTCTCCTCTATCCTTTAGTGTGTTCTAGATCTTTCTGTGGAATCTAAACGTTCTGCAATGTTCTAAAGCCTCTTCTAGAGCTTCCTTTCTCAGCTGCCTTAAACGCCTTGGTGGACATCCAGCCCCTCCCTCTGTTACATGGTTGAACATCACATCTAGTAACCAGCAGTCTGTTACTTGCCAGCCTAACGGCGCAAGCTCACGGCACCGCCTCGTCAACCACCACACAGGAGCCAAAGCAATACCAAACTCAGACCTCCCTGAAAAGCCTTTTTGCACCAGCCTAGCGTCTTAAAGGCGGGTTCACCAGCTGTGTTCCTACCGGACGTTGCAGGAGCGGGACTCTCGGCTCATCTCTGAACATCGCCCAAACCGACGCCACGGTAAGAACAGCCACAGCGGCATGGAGGGCAGCACTCATAGCAGGACTACGGGATCTGACTAATCAGAGCACACTGGGCTTATCAGGAGGCGGGGCTTAAAGACACATGTGTATTCCAGACGGAGGGTGAATACAGATGTACAGCATGAGGAAAATATTGTGTTCTGGGAAAATTGAAGCATTGTAGATCTATTCTAGCAGACGCCCAAAAGCCATAAGTCATAACAATAGCCGAACACAATACAAACCATCACGTAATAACACAACTACAGTGTGTGTTATGTAATATGGACTGACAGACGCACTTTGGATACTTCTCATAAAAGGTTATTACACTACAATACAGAGAATAATAACTTTCCATTCAATTCTAATTATTATGAAGTATCTCCTGATGTTAATTAGCAGTGAACTGATACTGTACACCGTCTACTCCCTACTGTCCTCAGTTTCATGGTCATATAAGTGATGGATATTCTAAATAAGACCTCAGCCAATTTAATTTATGGTTACAGTTAATTTGATGAATTGAATATATTATAAATCTAATCATAACACACACCAGTTACGAAGGGTTTCTATGGTATGTGCTTCAAATAGAACTGAAGTGCTTTACTCAGAGGATGTGTTTCACCTGGAAAATCAGGTAAACATGTCATGTGACCCCGGGCATCCAAGCTTTCCCCATACCTTACTGGGCTAACCCAGGGTGGCCATACGGTAAATGTGTAGTGACAGTGGCGCCTCACCTGTGCAACTCTGTGCGTTGAGCTGAATCTGGCTGTGTCCCCTGCCAGTACGCAATGCTGGTGTGTCCTGTTTAGGTCATCTACACACACACACACACACACACACACCAACAGATGGTCATTTTTACATAGAACACACATCCAGAAAGAAAAGAAGATTTTAAA